>OX243816.1:37037175-37239675 GCA_945859605.1 Lumbricus rubellus | reverse complement strand
TTCTGCTCCACTCATTCCTCTTCACAGATTGGTTCTGGTATGCCTTGCCAGACATGTGCATGCGTTCAAAGCCGTAGCCAGGATTTGATATCGGGGGTGGGGGGTTTCTTCGCTGGAAAATTTGAGACGACCTTTTTTAGTAGCCAAAATTTCTGAAGATTTTTTAAACCATTTGGTCTGAAATTCTGAATCTCAAGAAAATATTCCATTTTCCCCCATCAAAAAGCCTGATCATCTTTTTAGTCACTATTTTGCACAATTTCATGTTTCTTCATTATGTTCTAGTTAATGCATTCTATTATTTCATTTTGAGTTTTTTCGTGGTTTATTTCATGGTTTTTACATCATATGTGCTAGTAATTGCATAAGAGTTTTTTTACATTTTCCATTTCGGGGGTGTTAAAACACCCAAAATACGGCCTTGCATGCGTTTCTTGTCTCTTCTAACGGTGTATATAAGCCACGTCCTTGTACTTGTCTGCACTAGATTCAGCTCGAAGCAGTGGACGTCCTTTGAGAACAGGGGCGGATCCAGAGGGGGCCAATCCGGCCATGGCCCCCCCCCATTGAAAACTGCCATGGGACGTGGCCCCCCCATTTGGTCCGAAATTAGTAATACGAATATGGGTACAATGGATATTGCCCCCCCCCCCCCCTATTCTGAAAATTGCATGGGACGTGGCCCCCCGCTCGGTTTTGAAGTTGAGGACTAAAAAAAAAAAGGTCATCAACTTTTTTGGCGGATGAAATTGTTTTTTTTTCCCGAAAATTTTGGCAGACGACTAAAAAAAATTATTTCCGAAATTTTCTTGGTTTTTCTAAAGATTTTGGCCCCCCCTAAAAACAGTTCTGGATCCGCCACTGTTTGAGAACGATTAGACAGCCAGAAAATAGACTCTGTTTACGAAGCCACGGAAGGTGCTATGGATATGTCTACAGCCGGGGGGGGGGGGGGGGAAGATCCAGTTCATGCAGTATCCAACATTTAGGCTACATTGTTCATAACAATAATATTATTAGCATTTAGGCTACATTGTTCATAACAATAATATTATTAGCAAGCTGAAAAGTTGTCCACCTCAGTAAACTACACGAAAATCATTGACCCATCACGCACATAAATTACTGCGTCTGCAAAAACGAAACTTGTTATTGATCGTTTGTTAGCTAGGGGAAGGTGTAAGTAGGCTAATGCCAGTGTGACATGGTAAGAGCAAAACCAGGAGTAATTGAATTGACATAAATATTTTAGCAAACAATTTAATTAAATAAAATTCTGCTGTATCTTTTTAGTTGCAGGTTTCAGCATACCAATTAACACAGCTCACGTAATGCTTCTTGGAAATACTCAGTTGCAGTACAGTAAAACAAATTTGCAAGACCCTAGACTTAGCTTTAAAGCAGAAAAATTCAGTTTACCCGACAATTCACAGGCAACAGAGATGATCAAGGCCTGGACAAACATGGCATAATTTTAAAAACCAACGACCAACATCATAGGCATTCTATGCCTACAACTTTATTAGGACAAGAAGTTGTATTGTTTGGCTCTTCCTACAGGAAAAAGACACACATGCAATAACACAGTAGAATTGGATTCTCTATTGCCAATACAAAATAACATCGGTAGTGCAGAGCAACTGTGAGAGAAGGACTTGCACAAGGTCTCTACACGGTAGCTGCCTCAGGCAAGACTCGAACCTGCACTCTCCGTGTTACAGGCCAACCACTCTAACCAGTATACAACTCATTACCAGTACATCATAAACTGTAAGCTTGAATATCCTGATGAACGAAATCTCATCAATTTATTTACAAAGAAATAGTAAATTATGCAACAATTGGTTCGGTGTAAACTTTGTTCTACACAGTGAATCTTTGTAGCCACAGTGTTGTAGCCTTGTAGTTTAAACACCACAAATAATGTTAAACATCACCAAAATATCAACAATATTTCTACACAGCACGCTAAAAATTCTGCGTACTGAAGTCTTGTTTTAGATGGAAAGGTGGTTCTGTAGCCTGACTAAGCTTAAAACAAATAGTTTTCAACTACATCCTATATTGAATGGACTCAATTGCATGAGCTTCACAAGCCATGGCAACAGTAAAGGCATAAAACATGTGAAATAAGCAGGTCTATTATATAATAATACACAGCATCCTTAAATGCCTTGAATATCATAACAAGTGAATTCTTTCAGTCAAGACATTTATTCAAATCAAAGACATTTAATTAAAAGTCCTTTTACTTTTGTCAGAAGGATCTGTTTCCTAACTTATAAGACTTCAATAACAGCAATAGGGAAGCAACTATTTTGTTATAGATCGATTAAAATCATCAACAAAATCTTATCACCTAAGTGCAGAACTACAGACAATACTAATGAATCCTTTAGTTTTAACCCTTTAATGCCGAGATGGTAGTAAAATGGTATGGGAATTCCTAAACCCTCCGGCATTAAAGGGTTAAACCAGCTGCTTCTTGAACAACCATCTCCTATCTGAAAATAACAGTATGTATTTACCCCTTGAACAACCGGCTACATATGTTTTCCATGCATTTTAGTACACGCTGGTCGTTAAAGGGTTAAAAGGAAGTCCAAGAGAGTCTCCTAGAATGACGACACGATTCCCAACGCTCTGGATTGTGAAAAGTCCTTACATACAATCCAGATGGTACACACGTGCGGTCGCAGTAGACATCTAACCGATTCGCTAAATACATCGCAATCTACATCTGCTTCAGTGACGTCTACAGCACTTTTATTTTACCATGCATTGTGAACACGCTGTACGAGAGCTCTAATGCTCAAAATCATGGTACATGTACAAATAATAATTTTACAAATACGTGTAACTACATAACAATTTTTTGGAGGAATGTGCATCGTTGCCATGGTAACCCTCTGCTTCCTAGGTTTTTGTACCGGTATCTTTGCCAGTCGTTTTGGGCGTCTCAAGCTGCTTGCCCAGATACTCCCTGCAAAGAAAACGTATGGTCGTAAAGAGAAGCAAACTCCAGGGACCATACAATACTACTACTACTACTAATAATAATAATAATAATAATAAGACAATTTATATAGCACCGTAGCTCAGTCAAGGCCGAAGGAGAGGGCGCTATACAGTATACATGTGCTCAAATCATTGTCATTAACATCTGACAAATCCACAAAGTGTACAATTTTTTAAGTACAACGTGATGCAACGAAACGATTGTATAAAAACACCTGCTTAGATATCATTGAAGCCTTCGATGAGTTTGAAAAACAAACAGTAATCAGATAAACTGACATCCATCTTAGATCAATCTTCGTCGACTAATCTGGACGCTGATAATATTACTAGAGCCATACTATGTAGTGCCCTTCAGGACTGCCTACTCAGGAGTAGAGCCAGTCCAACCTTGGTCAAACAGAAGAGTCAACGAGCAGTGCATTAAGTTTGTTCACAAAAGAGACTTAACTACTCTAAATTGAAAAGCAATACGTAAATTAAATCTCGTGTGTCACATTCTGAAATAACCAAAAGCAATGCTAAGAAAAGTGTCGTCAGAAATAACCAGCCAAGCCTTTTTAACGGGCAAACTAACCAGTTGTGGACCATGAGCTTCTGTACTGCCAGCAGTGCTTCATAGCGCACGTTGGGATCTTCGTGCGACAGGTGTGTCATGACGAGTTGTTTGCCGCCCAGCTGCTCGATGATTCTGAAATTTCCACAACATTAACGTAAGATACAACATGATAAGGCAATGTAAAGTAAGATAATTAATTATACAACTACATTGCAGTATTCTTTTTAAAATAATTTCACCCTGATTAATAAATATGAAACTAATAAATTCAGACATCGTAAGAATACAACAATAAATAAGGTAATACACTATTATTATTATTAAATAAATTTAAAACACGCGCAAGGTCACACCAAAATGTGAATTTGATGCATGGATAGTCAGCCGCCAGAGGAAGATGCAGTCAGAGATCCATGTGCTTGAAAAATATAAACTATAAACCAAGACAAGGTAAGACTACAACACCCTGTGTCGTTCGCATGTGCATACACTCACATAATTATTCACAGCCCCATCCAGTTCATATGAAGCAACCACTGATTGACAGAAGGATGCAGGTTACAATACGAATAAATCAAAGTCATTGAAGTCAAACAATCGCATATTATGTTCGTTAGTAGAAGTGAATTATTCATCAAGGGCATACTGACGTTTTTCCACGTGGAAAGTGTCGAACATACTCTCCAATGTCATGGGCAGCCACGGATAGAATCAGCGCATCTTTGCTCAACTCCAGCAACTTAATCAGGATTCTAACGAAGAAACAACAGCAAACAAATAATAATAATTGTTTTAGCTTTTATTAATTACTTGATGAATAGAAGATCAGAAGATCGAATTAATTAATATGCTTAATTCACTTAATTAATTTGTTTAAATTAATCGATTCAAACACTTCAACTTAATTATAAGTTGATAAAACGAAATTGTCATACTTGAGAATTTCAAAATTCTTCTCGTTCAGCCTCATCACGTTCTCTCGCCAGAATTTCTCCGACTTGTGAACCGGACTCCATTCGAGTCGACCCGACTTAATTTCTGACGAATACTCATCAAAAGAACTAAAACATGACGCATCAATGACAAAATCAAATACTGTAACACTTAGTTACATAATAGAACTAAAATAAGAATTAGTCATAATATCACAACTTAAAATGATTATAAAAACCAATGTGTAAATTTCAATTCTTAGATTTGAAGTTAAAAACTCCACGGTGAAGAACAATACTGGTATTTTTGCCTTGAATTAAATTATTCATGAATTAAGCGTAAAACAGACTGAAACTTGTCAAATGCAGCTTCTCTTATGCCGGCTGTCTGGACTAAAGCACTGCAAAAGACATAGGATAATTCCAATATCTTCATAAACAGAATTGGTTTGTCATTCAAGCTAATATGCATTAAAGCTGAAACTAGTCTAATTAATTACATGTTACAACCAAATTCTTAAAACCTCGCTGTGTGGCTTGAAATCGTTAAAGATAGCCAGAGATGAATAACATGCCAGATCTTGAATTAAAAGTTAGGCATTAATCTAAGCTAACTCAGCCAGTCCAATACAAAATAATCAAAGACTGCAAAGCAAAAACAACTTAAATCTTTAAAAAATTACTAGCATAACTTTTGAGATCTAATATCTAATCAGTGCAGTTGAAACAGACAGATCAGGATCAGATCCAATCTCGATCTAGGATCCAATCTGAATTGAAATCCAGCCGTGGACTGACCTCAGATCTTGGACGCTGGCGGTCAGCGTATCATTGATGAAGTTTCGATCGTCGATCAGTTCCGGATCATCGATTTTCTTGCCTTCCAGAAGTTGGATCTGCTTCAGCAGTTTGCACTGGACCATAGCAAGAGCGTTTTCACGGATGAATTCGCGCTCGCTCGGTTTCTCCAACAGATTCTACAGAATGATGCAGAACAAACGCGCACAAAAATCAGATCAAAACGCTCATACATTGCTACATTTTGCTGTACACCTCTTTAGAGTCAATACCTCTGTTGTTAACTGCCACTTACTACAACCACAGCAAGACCTGATAGCCCAGGACTAAGACACTACTCGCGACGTGAGATCTGTTGTATCGACGGCTCAGTCCATCACTACAACCACTGACACCTACTCCGCCTGTGAATGCATGTCAACTGCCTTAATTATATCATAACACAACGCAAGAAAGCTTGGGCGAAGGCAAAGGCATGCTGCAGTTTGACCTATTGATGATTATGCCCTTCCCCTATAATAAAAATATAATTGAAGATATTCTAAGTGTTTCTGCATAACTACATCATGCACCAGGTTAACTGTTCACACAACAATCCTAGGCTAACTGCCAATACAATGTCACAATAGTTGCATGCAACCACATTTTCAGTCATTGAAATGCCACTGGATCAGCGTGTTTATCCACTTACTCTAAATGTAGCGAGAACTATACGAGTAACTTTCTCCTTGTTCGCTTCACTCAGAACATCACAAAGCATAGGAATAGCATTGCACCTGTCGCACAAACAAAAGCAACGTGAGATACGATACAACACAACAAGTCTTTTTGTATTTTTTAAATGTGAAAAATAATTTTTATCATAATCAAAATAACAGGAAGGCAAAATCTTCATGACAATAATAATATTGTTGGACACGAAAGCAGTCAATACAAGAATGTTTTTTAAGTATTTAAGTTGACGTTTCAAATGATAAATTCACCAGTTCTTTAGAATTTCTTAACTGATATTGCTACAAGGTAATTGGACTTAGTTCAAACCCAGTGTGAGAATTGTAGAAAAATAACTCTAGGTGGAGTTGGAGTGTAAAGAAGACTCTACTATGGGCCCTAAGAAATATTATGGGGGTTGAACCCTCAACTCCCAAAGCAATTCTCACCCTGTACAAAGCACACTCACTTGGAGATTTTGTCAGCCAGTTTTGGATCAAAGGTCATGACCCAGAGGCAGAAGATGAGCTGGTACTGAATCTGATAGCTGACTCCATTCGACAACGTCTGAATAAGACTAAACAAACGAAAATAAGCTAAAAACAAATATCTTTATGAAGCACATAATAATGTGTGTGTTCCTAACATTACCTACAGTGAAATATGCACCGTAGGATGAGAAAATCAACTAAATGCCTATACATTCAACGGCATAATTCATTGCCAATAGAGAACGAATAAATTAACCAAAGGGTCACTGCATGACAACAGGAGGTGTCCAGAGGTCAGCAGAGGGCCAATTTAACGGCCAACAGAGCAACTTGTTACCTGATAAGAAAGCCCTGTGGCTAAAAGACTTTTCAACAAGTAACAACGATCTCTTCTATTCCAGTTCACCGCTTCAAGGCTTTCCTATTGATTTGTAGCTGGCAAACAATCTTATCCAGTAACATTTCTTACTTCCTCAGGGCTCCCACAATGACAGCACTTCTGAATACCTTAAACTGTAAGAGGCACTTTACAGTTTTCAAATAACATACTACAATGTAAATAGCTAGAACCACAATGGCCCTTAGTTTAGTTCTCTTCAGTGGCTAGTACACACATATGTGGGGCGCGGTGGTGTAATGGTGGTGTCGTTGCCTTAAAGCCAGAAGGATCGAAGTTCGAATCCACCTCGTCGCGTAAGGACCTTGGGCAAGTTCTTCACTCACATTGCTCAGCGCTTCGGCGTGAAACTCCGATGCAGTGTCCGCTCTGCATTCGGGAGCGCCTCTGAGTAGAGAGAGCTTGAAGGGGCACTGTAACAAGTGCACATACAAACAAATGACAGATCACAACTTTTTAACTGCACTACAAATTATATACAGAAGAATCCATCATGATAGCGAAACACAAGAAACGTACGCGTTGATTCCGTCGACCTTTACAAACGCTTTCTTATACTCGGAAATCCTAAGCATCATCTGAAGACAACGGGCAACCGTTTGTAGATACTCATTGCCCTACAATACAAACACAACAACCAGTTACAACGACATCATTGAAGCAACATTAACCTTTTTGTTACTGCTGCCCGTGGCAACCGCCGTACAGCAGTACAACTGAGTACATTCTTTCTATCTTGGTGACGTGCTGGGATGAATACAGCGGCAGGTTTTGATATCCTGGTGCGGTGCCGGGACACGCGTTGAAAAGGTTAATATTCCCTTATTTATCTAGTTAATAATAAGATACATAAAAACCCAGCACCTGCCACACAAGTAAGCAATTATGAAACGCACTGTCAGAGCTAAACTCAGCAAACTGTACGTAAACATTACATTTAGTATGTCAAGCATGCATTATGAGGAATCATGATCCGATGAAAGAAAGACCTGAGACAACACAGAGCATGTGCGTACCGGAACCTTGAGCTGATCTCTGAGCCACGTCAAGTAGTAGCTGAGGTCTGCTCCCTCCATCAACTCCTTGCTCCAGCAGGCAAGCTTAGAGATGATCCGACTTGTCTACAACAACAACAACATAAGCAACAATGACATAATCAACAACAACATAATCAACAATGACAATCATTTAATCACACGCTAAGAACAAGTTAAACAACATACTAGAACAAGCACTATTAGTATCTTTATTTATTGGAATTTCTTTAGATAATTTATTACACATATAATAGAAGCTGAAAAACGGAGGCTGATGCAAAGGTGTTTCCAAGGTTATCAACAAGTTTGTTAGAAGATGGTCAGAAGAGGGTTGGCAGTCACTGAGTGAACGCCAATAGACAGCGGAGGATATGAAGTGATTTTATCAACATCAAAAACAGTTGCCGGGTCTGAACAGGCAGTTCTTCTTGATAAGGCACTATATAAATGCTTCAATTAATGAAGTACCAAATGAGTGAATGAATGAAGTACCAAATGACTGAATGAATGAAGTACCAAATGAATGAATGAATGAAGTACCATATGACTGAATGAATGAAGTACCAAATGACAGAATGAATTTCAACTGCTGACCTGGTTCACAATGAAACCGTCCGGTCGGTTGAGCATGCTAATGAAAGGACCCCAGACGGATTCTTTGTTCCGCCTGGCGTAGTCACGGAATATCTCCACGCGGGTCTTGTCCTCCTAGGCAAGACAAGAAACAGTCGACTTTAAGAATAACACAAAAAGCAAGTTAAAATAAATTATGAACATATTGATATACATTATATCAAGATGTTAATATATATATATATATATATATATATATACATATAAAGGTATGCATATTTACACATGTACATTAACAGTAAATGTCAATATATATATTTTAACAGGTTTTAAAATATTAAAGTCGTATTAACAGATTTCGCCAAAGTCACAAAAGTTCGACACAATAAATTGATATGATTCACTGAAAAACTCCAGTCAACCACAGGAAAAGCCGTCATATGTGACTTATATAGGTTGGTGATAGAAAAAAAGCAAAAGCCAAACTTAGGAACTCGCCTGAAGTATGTCATCAACCATCGTCAGTATGTATTGAACCGTCTGATCCTTTGAAATGTGCGCCATCATGTTCAGAAAGGTTTTGGCACACTGCAAAGACAGCAGAATTGAATTCATTCATTTTATTCAAATTACTAACATTACATTTCTCCATAGTCATATATTCAGTTTGATGACACCGTGGCTGTACTGGAGGCAATGACCTGGAGCCCAGTAATACTGGAAATCAGATAACTTTGTTCTACTCCTGACTCAGCATCATTGAAAACATTCTGACACGACTTGACTACTGCAACTCATTACTCAATGGTCTCCCTCAATGCACACTGCTTCCTCTAACTGGAATAATGCATCAGGCTGCAAGATTGTGCCATGGACTCTCTTACAGAGACCCTATCACACCTGCTCTTCGTTATCTTCACTGGCTTCCTTTCTGTCAGTGTATTTGCCCAAGCTGGCACTCCTCAGGTACAGAGGAAGAACTGATCACCTGCAATAACAAGAAATCTTCCATGCTCAAACTTTGTTACCCCTGTTACCTCTCTACGATCAGCATCTGCTGGAAAGTATGTAGTTCCTGGTACATGACTTGTCTTTGGCTGGCGTTCTTTCACATTTGATGGTCCCTTAATCTGGAACTCTGCCGCCTCATGTTCGCAACTCTCTTCCAAGTGAAGCTGTCTTTAGCTCTAAACTAAAAACTCACCTTTCCAGTCTGTCTAGATATTTCTTAATGGTTGCCCAACTTCAATATGCACTTCTGAGATTTATAGGGAGGGCATCATCAATGTTCAGTTGTATTGCATCAGCATAAACCACACAGCACACTTGATATAGAACAAGAGGTTCATATATAAAAAGCACTAACACAGCGCTGGACAAATGGAATTACAAAGTTAGTAACTAGTATGACTGAAAAAATAATGACAATAACTGCTGACAAAGCAGGAAGTACTTACAACCAATGGCTTCTCTTTCAGCTGTGCTGCTCTTTGTTCCGGTGTGACGCCATCTAACTTAGTTATGACACCTAAGTCTTCGCTAGAGATCATCTGACTCCTAAAAACATATGTAATTCGATTCGATGATGAGGTCATTTTTTTTATTAAAAACAGGCAAAAGGGGCAAATATTATTTAAGAGAACAGTTTTTTAAACTAACCACTTAGGGGGAACAAAAAATTATAAACAAAGTGCAGAGATATTAAAATTGTTGCATTAAACACACTTATACTCATCTGCACATTCAGTCCTTTGTGCTAAAGTGACCACGGTCTTATGCGAAGGGAAAGGGGTATTAACAAAATAGAGCAGTGCCTGGTTCACTAAAGTCTTGGTGTGGGGAAAAACACAACTTAGATATGAGCTGTTGATATGATGACTGCTGTGACATTGTAGTCTGCAATGAGACAATTATGTCCCAAATACTTTCAGAAACCCCACTCCTGCCTCGTAATTCGGAAAATTATTGCGATTTCAAACCAGAAATCTGTGTTTCTAGCCACATTCATAGAAAATTTTCAGACATCAGTTCAAAGCATTAAAGTATCCATTTACACCATAATTGGACTTGCTATATATGATCAAACTTTAAAACAAGTATGGCTGTAAAACACTTCAACATGGTAGAGAAAATATTTTAAAACATACTGGAAATATGACTGCCAGTTGACACGGTTGGCCCGCACTTCATTCGCCTTCTGTTGCAACGGACTTGTTGCCATGTGAGGGTAAATACCTAAACACAATGAGGTTCATTACAGAACTATGTCTGGGCAGGCTCATGGAACATAAGAAACACACACTCCAGCACTTTCCTACTTGATAATTCCTTCCATATTCATCCATAGATCTATGAACATCGATCAGTATTGTTTATCTATGCAGCCATAATTTCTTCAGACATATATTTGAAAGTTAGAGCCACGATATTGATCATTCTCAGTTTTGATTTAACTGACCAAATTTAATTTCCCAGTCTGTATACCTGGGGTTAGATTTGGTTAGCTAAGCCAGTACTTACCAATGGTGTGCTTGTTCAGGTTCTTATACAGCAGCCAATTCAGCCTTTACATCATACTCTTTATAATTTAAGATCCTCGCTCTGATCCTCAAGGATCATCTGGGTCCTGTTCCAAAATATTTGGGTGACGTATCGAACTTCACAAGTTCACACACATGGGAAGCGCATATGCTTAGGGTTTCTGTGCAAATAGCCATGAAGGGAAACTTGCAGTAATTTATTCTAAGTCACAGACACATATGGCATCTAAAACGACTTTTTAAAACCCGGCTCTTATACAGACAACTCATTTGTTCGCATATTCATCAACTGAGTAAACAACCGACAAGACGCTCTATGTAAAAAAACTATACAGTGCTCGTGAAGTATGAGCATGAGTTCAGGACTAACGTACTAGTTATAATAATTATACGCACTGGCTACGGAACCGTCCGGACGGTGCCGTAATTTTTTTTCTACGGAACCGTCCAACACTTATTGGGCTACCATTCGCACTAACACCCGTCGGCCAATCAGGTTAGCGGAAAACAATGTGGAAGAGTCGAAGACCGTAGGGGAGGAGGTTGTCGAGTACAATTTATGCCCATCCCTTTGTAAACAGTAGCCTACTGTGAACAGCACGTGCGACACGCAGGGTCTCACGATTTTAGACGAATTGCAATGTAACACGTTTAAAATGTCTTACAAATGACCCTACGTATGGAGGATCATTTTGCACAGGTAATTATGCGCTTTTTATCGTTAAATTTAAGCATGGTTATAACATAGAAGACCTAGGTGTCGTTCGCGTATAGGGTATAAGGTTTCGCGTCGTGAGGGTCGTTTAGGGTTAGTGTTAGGGTTAGTGTCGTCATTAGATTCTTAAGATTTTTGCGTCGTGAGGGTCGGTTAGGGTTAGTGTTAGGGTTAGTGTCGTCATTAGATTCTTAAGATTTTTGCGTTGCTTGTTTAGCAGTTGTTGGCCAAGCTAGCCTAATAGCTTGACCATCAACTGCTAACATCAACTACCTTCTCCCCCCCCCCCCCTACGGTCTTCGCCTCTTCCACACGGTTCCGTAGAAAAAAAATTACGGCACCGTCCGGACGGTTCCGTAGCCAGTGCCATAATTATAACTCATTTAGCGAATCCGCCCCTACAGAGCCCCAATGTACACTTTTGATATCCGGATATTCTGCCGCGACAGAAATGCTTGCTTGATCATTTTTTTAATTTATACATTCTGCTTACTTTTATGAATTTCAAAGACACCACAGGTAAGGTCTGAAAACATGATTTGATTTGAGACCATCACATATTGATACATGTCCCAACGCTGATCCTAGATCGTTTTTAGAAACTAATCGAAATTCACAAACCTGACTTTTCCAAGTCATCTATATTGGAAATGAAAGCTTCTATTTTCGCCTGGTATCCTGTCATGTTTTACTGCAGCGAGGCTTTACAACAACAGAAAATAATGAAGAAAACCGTCTATTCTCGATCCTAATAATTATGTAAACGCATCACACGACTTTTCTGCACCTCCATCAACCATCGAAACATTTGACATTAGAATATCAATTGCTAAGAGCCGCGTAATTGTCGTGGTTCAAATAGCCGCCATTACCGAGTCAAAAATGGGAAATCATAATAATATTTTGGTTTTAACAAAAACCTGTAGGCCTAAGTTACACTTAGTTAAAGGTCTTTGGTTCTAAGCAGTGATGCCACAGCTGTGTTTTTCCACATAGATCTATGTTTTTTTGCTTTCGTCTGTGTTTCTGGGTTTTTTTTGGGAAAATCTGTGTTTTTTTCCGTTTTCGTCTGGATTTCTGTGTTTTTTGGGGAAAATCTGTGTTTTTTCCCGTTTTCGTCTGGGTTTCTGGGTTTTTTTTGGAAAAATCTGTGTTTTTTTTCGGTTTTCGTCTGGGTTTCTGGGTTTTTTTTGACTTTTCGGACCGGATGACTAAAAAAAAAAAAAAAAAAAAGAAAAAAAAAAAAGGTCATCAACTTTTTTGTCGGCGAAAATAGAAATTTTTTTGACTTTTCGGACCGGATGACTAAAAAAAAAAAAAAAAAAAAAAGGTCATCAATTTTTTTGCCGGCGAAAATATAAAATTTTCTTTACTTTTCGGCCGGGCGACGTCTGTGTTTTTCTGTGTTTTTTTTTTTAGGAAATCTATGTTTTTTTTTGAAACCTCAGTGGCAACACTGGTTCTAAGAAACTTCTCAATGCTACTCGAAAGCCAAGCGCGGTTGGACCAGCTTATTCACGAGCGCTGCGCTGAGTCAGTTAATTGTACATAATATTAGTTTAAAGGAGACTCGAATCTTGTTGATTGCACGCCAGTGATAAGATGGTTCCAATAATAATACTACACTTTTCCAAACGAGATTAGGCATAATGTCGACATTAGTTCCAGCTAAAGTGATAGACACACCGCTATCAGGTAGCCTACAAAAGGCTACCTGGTGGTATATGATACCTAACAGTATCTTCAATGGTCGATCAGGTCTAATGGATTTATTTTAGGATGTGTAGAAATCATATCCTTCTCCTCCACTTGTCTCTGTTTCCAGTGTCTTCAAACTGAAGAAGGAAGACATTTGAAACAGAGATAAGTGGAAGAAAACGATCCGAGTGTCTTAATTACTCCTCGCCAGAGAGAATAATTTTAAATCTAGCCTGAATGGGGAAAAAGAAGAATGTCTTCAATGATCAATCAGGTCTAATGGATTTATCTCAGGACGAGTGTATAAAATTACAGAAATTGCAGCAAGAAAGTCAATGTAAGCTATATATAATTATATAGGCCTATAGGCCTGCTCGGCTAATGAGATGGTAATTTATCAGCATTAGGCATAATGAGCATAGACCTATAGGCCTATAGGGTGTCTTAATTTCTAGGTTATGCAAAACGTGTGAGTTCTGTCATCTTTGGTTGGCAATACAAAATTAATGTGATGACGTGGTCTCAACAGGGACGATCAGCAACTGCATGGTGGGAGAAACGGACGAAGAACATGTAGCCTACGTAACGGTAGAATGCAAAAATTACGAGTTTACGATTACGACAGCCAGAGGATCAGAAGGGCGGAGCATTATGTTATAGCATAAGGGCCCATTAAGGGGCCGTCCATAAAGTACGTCACGCTCCAGAGGGGGAGGGGTGTAAGAAAGTGTGACAGTTTGTGACAGGGGAGGGGTCAGGCCATGTGTGACGTCACACAATATTGAAAAAAATGTATTTCTAAATCTTTTAAAAAAAATTTTAGTAGAATTTAATAGCTTTAAAAATAATTTTCAATATTTTTTGAAACATTTGAACTAGTTTTATGTCAAAATAGCATGAAATGCATATCCCTGAATGTGTTGTTCACGATTCCCCTCGCTAGGAGCGCTAGTAATGCCGTTGCGAAGCCTTGTTTTAGGCCCTATGTATAGCCTTGCGGTGTTATTTTTTAATTCGAAAGTGTGACGTACTTTAGGATGGGTCCGAGATTTGTGACAGGGGATAGGGGGGGTCAAAAATGGTCAAAATTAGCGTGACGTACTTTATGGACGGCCCCTAAGGCGGGTGCCATCCTTGACAAATGACAATATCCACTTAAGCAACTCTTCTGCTGTCTTTTCTCCCTGCATTCTCTTAATTGGCAACCAGATTTGGATCATATCGATCTGTTACAGTAGCCATGGCATCTCTATGCAATTAACCTATTGGTAGAGTAACAGGAACTTAAGGTAAAAATTCTGAGTTGAACAATAAAATAATAGACACATTCAACATAATGGGCCATGCCATGTATACAACAGACCAAGAACCACGGACCACCCCACCACACAATTATGTGCAGTTGTGAACGGCATGTTGAAATTGCATGCTCGCGCTGTTTGTAAAAAGAAGTTATGATAACAGTCACCTCGAGTCTACAAGGGACTCGTTTTCCTATTCTTTTTCAGTATTCTTCATCTCTAATGCAGCACCCTTTGACATCACCAATCACTTTACTTTATTAACATCGTCTGTACTAAAGGCGTTTAAAATAATTTTTGACTCATTTTACACACTAACAGAGAGCAGCTGCACGTATTTTAGTCGAGTTGACTTTATAATGTGCACATGGTAATTTGCATAGTCTTCAAACAGTATGTAAGAGAAGTTTCAGTTTACTGAGTTAAATGTAACATTTATTGAGTCAAATGTAACTGTCTGAAATTCCTCATTCCGTATAATACAGACATCTTTGCAGGACGATGAAGTTGTGGAAGAACGAAGGCAATTCTGTCGTAATAAAATACGAAAACAGAATTAGAGTTAACAGCGATCATGACAACATTGTTCAGAAAGACATGACCAAAATGCTGAAATGAAAAAGTAAACTTGTACATATATTAACAACAAACAATGAATACTTATTAAAAAAACTATGAAAAGATAAACTGGAACAAGGAACAAAAAGGTCAAATAAAATACATACCGGTAGTTTAATTTCTTTTAAAAATTCTTTTAATGAAAGCATCATTGTCATTTTTGTTAAATTTAAGATAAATTTATGTAAGTATTAAAGTATTTGTCACAATGCATTACTACAGTAATAGGGTCAAGATCGGATGAGGTACAATGAAAATCCAGTAGTACTCACAAGATGATTTAATCGTGTGCTCAGCCAGAGTTACACCATTCGACTTGCACGCTAACGTTCCTTCCAGACTACTCACAAAGTTCAGAATTACCAGACCGCCATCTTGAGAGAGAACGTAATTCTCTGGCATTTGTGTATTAGTCAATGATTGTAATGGCAAAAGCTGGATGGAACTGCTACTACCATTATGCCAGCTCCACGTTACGTTGCCCTCTGGCGTGCAATAGGAAGAACAGTTCAAGTGAACAGGCAAGCCAGGAATGAAAGGCAACTGATGAATAGTTGTAACTGTAAAATAGAGCAAACAGTTCAACCTGTTAAAACATATCACAATATTCATTTGCAGCATATCACAACATGACACAGTGCAACAAAACACTCCATCTGACATCATGGACTAAAAAAAACAAGTCTGTCATACCTTTAATCTATGGGGCTTACCACTTTCAATTGAACATAAACAAAGAATTCATTACAACTGCTAACACATGACAAGAAACAGTTTAGTGTTTGAAAATAATCTTTTTACTTTCCTACATTTATACAGTGCTACTTTCAAACCTACCTATTGGCCACATGGTGGTTTATACAGCCAATACATTTATGTATTTATTGTTTGGACTGTAGAGTATGCATTCAGACAAATACTGGCATGCAAAGGACTTCTTAAAACATAGAGTTGACTCTTACTTGCATACCTCATGCTATGTGCAAGTATTTGTGTCCCAATTGCGTTTTGCAACATTAAATCACATTTCATATGTCATAATGCTATTTGCTTTGTATGAACTTGCCTTTGCAGACAGCATTGCATGCTGTGAGTGATGAAGAACTTTCAACGTTTTGAATCAAACTGCAGACAGAAACAAAATTGAGGTTAAAGTGAAATTAAGATAAGGAAATGTTCAGCTCATTTATTGCAAACCTCTTTTCTTCAGACGTGTGGTTCTGAGGCTGAGTTTCTTATTATAGGTTTTTCAACAAATGAAATCATACTGGCGACAATGATTACAGTGATGAGGACGATACATGCTTTGAAAATGATTAATATTATGGATTGTAAGGACAACTATACGACATGACACAGCAATTACAAAGAACTGCCGAAAATTTGAAAGCCCTGAGAGGCATGGTAGTAATCACACTTAAGTTGCCCACGAAGATTATACAATGAATGCCTGGCAAGAAAAGAAATTTTGAACAAAGGATTGAAAAATGAGCAAATGACACGAACCCTGTTCCTTTGAAAGGCAAACACACGTGGCTGTTGGAATCCCAACCACAGTATGGATCCACCACACACTCGGTACAGAGTGTGTACTGCGAACACAAAACTGTGGAAAGCTGGTAGACAGCTCTGTCCTTGACCAGATACAACCAGTTTTTCTGAAATATATAACAATATTCAACATCTTCATTCAGTGGCATCCTACAAGAAGTATATTAGACACAACTTGATCAGCACAGAATATTGATGAAACAACTTAGATAAATATCGCTTAATTTCCAAAACACTTTAAAATGTCAATCAGTGATAATAGACGCTTGACAACATTACGTGACAAATGATACCTCCCACATGGCCAAAACAGTAATGTCATTAAGAGTCAACGTGGCTCAAACTACCTCAGAAGATCTGTGCAGGGCCATGTTCCACAGACAAGACGTCTGGTTTGAACAAGATTTGTAGCGTGAAAATGGCTTCAGCACTGAAAACCGCCTTGAATATACTGCTCCACCATCAGTCCACTGCACTACACGATAAATCTTATCCGGACGTTTCTCTACAATCACAAAACGTTATATATTTGAATATATATATATATATATATATAAATGATATATATAAAATATATATATAAAATATATATGGTTTAAAAAAATCCCGATTATTTATTTATTTATTTATTTACGGGAAATTTGATAAAGTGCCCCTTCAAAGTTTCTACTCAGGAGCATGCCCAGTCCAACCCCGGCCAAACAAGACAATCCTAAGAAGAAAGAGAGAAATGAGGCAGAAAGACCAATAGCTATTTGACGAAGGATAACAGGGAGCTCATTCCAATTCCCAGGGCCAGCCACGAAGAAAGCACGGCGCTACCTGAATGCAGTCCGTGAGCGATTGTAGATGGATGGACTGTTCTCAAGCCCTTATTAACCATACACCACTTATATCCTAGGCATACTAGATATATGGATGTAGGTATCAATGTATCCGAACTTCTTTAATGCATTATAACAATTGAGATCAGCACATACGATTTTAAAAAAATTGCATTATAACAGACTAAGAAAAGGTGCTATAGAAAAGTTGAACAGAAGGTGACGTGAATAAAAGGAAGAAGCAAAAAGATCAAGTCTGAACAAATCACTGATAGAAGAATGCTATAATTCTAAACTTAATGCAGGTAAACAATGGTTTTTCTATCTCTAATGATACAATACATCTGATCCGTCTGACTGCTAACGATTTACAGTTATTTACAAAACTTCTCCAACTGACTGTTAAATGCTAATCATCGATTGTAAAATACGTTTCTGTTAGGTTCCCATAGGCCTACATAAAACCTTTGAGCATACAGCAGTTCACAAACTTTTTCCACAAGGTTCACAAGAGTAGCCTATAGATACGAGTAATTATATACCAGCAATATACAATATCTAGAGATTACGATGACATACCCAATATGACTATTTGCATATGACTGGCAACCATCTAATTTAATCAATGATTATACAATGTACTTAGGTGTTCTGTTGCACAATTGTTATTTTTACTAACCTGAGAAGAGGTAGAAAACGGTGTAACTTCGTCCCAAGCCCTGGACAAAGTCCACCGCCAGTTTGCTGTATCCGACATCCCGGTTATAGTACAAAGGCTCTGCATCCATTGGCTGAATTGCATCTGACATGAGATAGTGAGTCAGTCCGAAGATCTGCATCCATTGCTCTAGAGATGATGTGATGTTCGTCTGACACTGGATGAAAAATTTCAATAAGACAAAAACCTTACAAACGATATATCCACACAGTTTTGGCTGGAACAGTAATTGCCACTGCAAGCTGGAATCAAATCTTTTGACAAATCATTTCTTTGCTCAAATCTTTATTAAAATCTTTATGAGGAATACACCCAAAGATTTGAATCCAAGACGCATTTGCGCAAAGATTTTAACCCAAGAAAAATTGTGCATTAAAATCTTTAGGCAAATCCTTCTTGGAGTAAAATCTTCAGCAAAATGTTTCTTGGGTTAAAACCTTTGGGCAAATCATTCCTGGATTAAAATCTTTGGGTACATCCTTCTTAGATTCAAATCTTTGAGCAAATTTTTCTAGGGTTCAAATCATCAAATTAATCGTTTCTTGTTTTTTCCAATTTTCCAAATCTTAAGGTATTCCCTTTGTGGAACCATAATCTTGAGTCAACAGTTTGTTCTTACATTCAAAATCATAAGCCAATTTATTATCAGATTGAAACCTGGGTAAAGCCATTAAATAATTAGAGCGCATCAACTTTGTGTAATTTCTTCACTGATTAAATCCTTGTTTAATTTCTACCTTGGATTGCATCATTGGCGAGTATTCTAGGATTAAAATCTAATTCAACCCATTGTCTTTCAATAAATCTTGAGTCAATTTTCTTCTCAAGATAAAATACAGCTTGTTTGCTACTAAGATCAAATCCAATCATCAACAATATATATATATATATATATATATATACATAGTTATTATAAATACATATAAAATATAAGTAAGCAAAACATATATTTAAATGATATACTAACCATAGACAGACGAGGCTTTGGACCTATATTGTCAGGAGTAATTATCCATGGTGAGCCCCTACTGTCTTGGCTTAGGAATTGACCTTGCTCAAACTTGTTAGCGATATCTGTATACCTGAACCGACAGACTGCCGATCCCCATAAATCATCTCTGTTTGAAAATACATCAACCACACTAATATTATGGATGCCATTCGCTAGTACTTACGACTGCAATTAATAACAATACTAACAATAATAAATAGAAAAATCCAAATAAAATTAATCATTAGACTGCACAGCATTTCTAATTTTCTATGCACTGTAGAATCAGAAATCCACAGTCATAAGATTATATTGTGAAGAAACTGAATGCTAAATACATGCATGCTATAACAATTTAAAAGTGCTAAATGAGTCAGGATTGGATGAATGTTATTTGCTTACTTGTTCATCTTGAATAGCCCGTAGAAGATTCTTTCTGTAGCATTGTACTGCACATCGTCTATTGAGAAATAATTTTAATATTTCAGTTACTGTAGCAACAGTACAAAGATAAAGCAAAGGCAGCATAATTAACCCACACTATTGTCACAAACATTCTGGTCCTGAAGTCAAATGATGTCTTAACTTCAGCAGGAACATCGCCATAGCAATGACATGCTTTACTGAACACTTCAATTCGCACTGGCACTTATGTACCAACACCAAAGGATGAAGGCCAAAGCTTGGCACCAGAGGACCTGCATGGTATTCAATGGATGGTCAGTTGATCACCCATACTCTACTACCACCTTGGAATGCTGAACAATCAGTTCTGGCCAGAGTTGTATTCACAGTAAAAATATCCACAAGCCAAAGTAACTTCTGCAAATGTCTAGTCCTAAATAAATATCAGAGAGAAGCTCAATAAAGATGCAGTAATTGGGAAAATTACGTGCAAGAAATACATTCTGCTCTTATCCTATCATTGTTTATCTTTCTACATACACACATACGTATACACATAAAAAAACAAAATTATGGTCTTTTCTAACATCCAGCGATGCTATAACGCCTGGCAGAACAGTGATGAACTGGAAAGCTTTTCACTTACAGAGTTCGTTGTAGTACATGGGAATGTCGTCGTTACTGCCGACAGTGCAAACGAGTCGAGCCTTAACGAATGTAAGGAACCTATTTGGCTCTACATGGCCTCCGACATCATTCTGAAAACAAACATCATGGCATAAGTCAAAGAAATACCAATCTCAAGACAAGTGTCTACGTAAGTTGGCAAAAGGCATAAATGGCTATAATTAATAGAGAACCCACAGACCACACAATTATTTGCATATCTTTCTCCACCTCTATTCCATAAGAGATTGTAAATCATTCTGTTCTATCCTTCTGTTCAGTTGTTACATCAAGATGTGCTGAATAGAATGAAGAATAGCATATGTATCTGAGAGAATACAGAGAACATAAAAATGACTCCACTGTTGAACAGAAGAACACCAGAATCAAGACAAAAAAATTTCGTGCAGAGAAAAAACATGCGATGATACCTTACAGACTCTGGCAACTCGTGAATACCGAAATTTGCCGCAGCTTGAAGCCTCAGCAGCGACCTCACGGTAGAAGAAATAAACGAATTGATCGATTTCAAAAGTTGCAACAAAAGTCACGTCTAAAACCGAAAACAACATGGATTCAAGTCATTCAACCATAACAAAATCACCATTATTCTGATTCTCATTATACTATGAATTTCGTTATTCGTTTTCCAGCATTACTTCTCTGGTAGTCTATCTATTTTTTAACCACTGGATTAGAACTTGGAACTAACCTTCTCCATGTTCATGAACAATGCAGGCTGAATGTATGTGTGCATGTATGCATATGCATATGGACATTTAAACAGCGTTTGAATGAACGCCCCACCATTTTAAGGTCCCCATGCACAGACAATCTGCACACTCTATTTCACAGATGTGTACAGACGCGCGACCAGCTCTCTTACCGATGTAGCTAACTGCTGCAGTTCGATTAATCAGTGGTTATAATGTTCGGCCATATAAATGCAGTTTGTGTTAGAGAAAATGCTGCCTGTTCTGACTCTTCTTACCAGTTACGCATTGAGAGTCCATGTTCTGATGTTATCCATCCAATTTGTTTTTGGTCTACCTCATGCACATGATCCTGGTGTCACATGCATGATATCTTTAATGCCTGAGCAATTGTCTTGTGATCGACTTTATCTTAGAGATCCATGCGTCTAAGACTCTTCCATCCCTGGCCACAGATGATTTTCCCGCTTTTCAACAGGATCTGGTTGCCTTGCTGACCTGAATCTCCATTGCTAATTGACGCAGGTGTAGTCGCTGTCAACCAAACCTTCTGGAATAAGGAACCCTCAACAGATCTTTCTTTGACTTTTTGCTAGAAAAACCAGATCCTTTGGTGACAGTTCTGTGTAATCAGGTCTGAAGTATCTCCGACCTGCTCTTTCTTAGCACTTCAATGACAAGCTGCATTGGTTTTTCCGGTAACTTAGTACATGCTTGATTTTAAAGAGGTAAGTGGCGCTATATAAGTCTGCAATCAAATTGCACTTATCTATAGCAAATCGTACTCAAACTAATAGTTCTGTAAATAACATAACATAACATTTTATTCGGTAAAGCAATATCGAACAGGTCGTATTTACATCGTGATTTTGAAGTTATATCAGTTTACACAGGAGACCCAAAAGGGGCCGAAGGCCCGAAGTTCCCGCTAGCCAGGGCCACCTAGATGATTTTGGTGCCGCAATATAAAATCTCCGTTCAGTTCATAATTGTCAATGATCAGCAGTTCACCTGGGTCAGAAAAAAGCTGGGAGCGGAGACGATACAATTCCAGAGGAGAACTGCGATTCTGTCTCAGCGATGACCGATAAATGGCCGGATCATAGCCAGCTGATATGAAAAGCGTAGAATAGATTGCTGGAAGCAGTCGCGGACTTGTTTGAGCTGGACCAAAAATTGAACAGAAATAACAGTGCTCACATGCAAAATATGCTTATTTCACAACTCTCAAGAGGCTCCTTTACAAAATGAAATAATTTCTCATGTTAAGCTTTCACAGTCACTGATTTTCTACGCTACAACTCTCTCTCACTAATGCTGCATCGACTACATGAAGTAGGTTAATAGGCCCACTTTAGTATTAATGCACAAGTTTACAGAGCAGACAAAAGGCACTGAATTAATCACCTTATTTTATTTGACTACCTTAAAAGTTTAAAGTATTTTTAAGAGGTCCTTAAATATGGTAATTAGTGCTTGAAATAAGAGTAAATGAACTACAGTATAATTTAATCGGACGACTGCAACGTTCTGCAAAGCTCTTAAAGACTATTATCATAATTTTTGGTTAAATCTACAGTAACAATACCTTAGTTCAGTTTTTTTAATTCAATAAACTGACATTTTGCTGAGAACCAAGATATATACACAACAATTAAAGTTAAGCCTTAAGATATACAATTTTATCTTGCTGTCAGCTAGTGAAGATGCAAAGGAACAGCTTGACCTGCAAACGGAGTTGCCAAATTTCTAAAGATTTTGAAAGCTGCAATACTATACAATATAATTTCATCGTGTGATACCGGACAGTGTAACGACGTTGAACAATAACACTGAAATAGTATTGTATCTATAAATTTATGAAGTGCCTCTTGCATCTCGCAGTGCAAGTAAATCAGAAATGAATTAAGAGGATATAAAATCCGAAGGAGCTTACCAACAGAAAGGATTGTGTAGGGACTGTTAGGATCCCTGGGACATTTCGAAACCCCGGTTCCTGCAAAATCTGGATCTTCAGGGTCTTTCATCACAGCAACAACCTGCAGACTCTCCTGATAAAAGGAAGAAGTGCAGCACTTTAACTAAACCTCAGAGTCAGCCAATAGTTTGGTATGCTAGTGAATTCCTTTTCTTAGCTATTGCCTATTTCCCATTTCCCATTGTGGCTGGTTTGTCTAGGCAGGAAGTAGAAAGGAGTCATGAGTTTAAGAATTTAAATAACAATTTAATGGCTATTTACAAGCTATGTACAACCGAAGCACAAACATTTTATATGCAAAACCATGAAACTCAGCTCTACAAAGAAAACCACACAACCGCACAAACACAGCAGGCAGCATGGAGACTTTGGAGAGTCATCTCATAAAATAGATTAATCTTCATTTAAAAACGAGCAGGGCGAGGCAATATACAGTCGCTATACAAACACATTTACATTTGTATCTTTACATAGCTTCACAGAATCACCACTCTTAAAATGCAGGCAATAACCATATCACACAGAGCATAAAATTACTAGTCTGGCAAAAATACACAATACAGACATGTTATGACCAACAGAACTTCACATCGTAATAGGCATAAGAAAATATTTTAAGAACTAACATTTAAATAGAAATCTTGAGGGTTGTAGTATCCTGTGGCACAGACATAAAGTTCGCCATTGATTGGCAGAACAGCTCGCACGTGTGATCGACAATGGTAATCAAACTGCAAAGACGCATTCAAAAGCAAAACATAATCAACTATAAGCAATGTATGACACGACCTCCCATGCATTACTTTGCGTATCTTTTTAATCAATTGAAAACTAATTTTGTTCAATATTGGTCACATTAAAAGAAGTCCATCTGATAAGTGTCTCCTGACATTACATAACACTCTCATTTTAGCTGCGTTTCTATTCAATGCAAGACTGTGCGCGCCCGCACACACAAACACACACACACACACACACACAGAGGCATGCGCACACATGAGGTAAAACTAAACAATTAACAATCAGTGAAAATCAGTTCAACATTTACTTTTGGTTCTGGAATATGTGATTCTTTGCAAGCGGCTAAAGAATGCTGCAGCATCGGTTGGAAGTCTGCATTGTTCGTTATATTTTCAGATTTTAAACTCTGTAAGAAAAATCACATAATTATACGCAAACGCATTAATTTAAGCATGGGCATGTCTCCATCAAACTCACAGCAGTAACAATTATCCATGTTAACAAGTTCTCAGCATAACAAAATCTAAGCACAAGTGAAGGTCATTAGGTTACAAGTTGCAAATCAACAAATTATGTCAAAGTTCATTGGCTTTAAACTACGACTATATTGCATGGGGCATTTCACATGCTGGTGAAAGAGGAAAATAAAAACAAATAAAACTTTAAGGTAAAAAACAGCCATATGGCTGAAACAGTATTCTAGCAGTTTCAGCAACAAATCAAAACTGAAGGAATAAAATATAGTTTCAACAGAGCTTGTTACTATCATTATTATTATAACTACAACCCCTGTCAATACAACAACTACTACAACGGTAATATCGTACTTTGCTGTCTTACTAATATTAATTTAAACAAGATCTAAAAACTACAGATGCTGGAAAGATTGATATCCCATATATTGATGCAAGTCAGAGTGCAGCTCAGGAATTTGGTGGTCGGTCATGATTTGGAATGGGCTTTTCCAGAGTTGTGCCTGCCTACTTAAGGTGACTCTCACGTAAGCGTATTCTATTCAACTAAACACTGTGTAACGATATCCTTGGTCCCACCCATACGTTCTTACTTTGATATATATATTGTCAGTGTTGTTGAAAGTATCGTGCAAATGTACTTAAGTAAAAGTAAAAGTAAAATGGATTTTAATTACTTAAGTAAAAGTAAAAGTAATCATCACAAATTTTACTTAAGTAAAAGTAAAAAGTAGCCCCTTCAAATAATACTTTTAAAGTAAAAAGTAAAAGTACCGAGTCTTTCTATAAGCTTAACTCCATCGATTATTAACCTTCAAAAATACGAAATTCTCGAAATGGCACTTATCGTTGAGTCTAGTACGCACGCTTCCGATTCATTGTTAGCACATTGCACAGCTGAAGAGTCGTTCTGCTGCAGAAATGGCAGTGCATCCAGTGTGCCCAACCCATCGAAAATCTATTTTTAGGCATGCAAATTTGAATAAATTGGCTTAGCTTAGCGAAACGAAATGTTAATTAGCGCTTTGAAGTAACGAACATTGTAACGAGTGTCGCATCAATTGTAACGAAGTAAAAGTACTGAAATACGGGTAAAAATTTACTTCGTTGAAAGTAAAAGTATTTCATTTTTTCCATACTTCTTTACATGTGAAAGTACTCAAACTTTTACTTAAGTACAGTAACGCGTTACTTTTACTTCGTTACTGTACAACACTGCATATTGTTGATTAGTAATTACATGTGTTAAGTTAGGGAGAGGCCTTAGTTAATGATTAGCTTATAATTCAATCGAGAATTATTATATTGTTCTGTTTAATTAATCAACCAGTGCTATAACCAGTGCTTAGGGGCAAAATATATTAAATTAGTGGAAAGCATTGCGGAATATTACAACGATCGGCGATCGGCGTTGGTTACATATGGAAAGCTGGGATCAGAGTCGTCTGCTGCGCATGCGTACGAGAGGGGCTGGATCGGAAGGAGACGAGAAGGAATGGCCGTCTAAGGAGGATTGTTGGTGGTTGATTGGCGATGAGTATTCGCTAGATGTTGTTAGACGATTTCGTGACATTTGTTTGATCGGATATTAAAGCAACGGAGCCGGTAGTTTAGTGTCCTAAAGTATGGACAAGAAATCTGGAAGTTCGTAAAACGTGAGAGATTGTAATAACGGATTACTAACAAGTAATTGACGTTGAAATTCTACCTTCATTGGATTTCGTAGAACTCCGGCGTTACTTCTCGCAACATTGAGAAGTGACAGTGAAACTATAAAAGATATATCGATCGGTAATTGAACGGTAAATACGAAAAGGAACAAATAGTCTTCAATTCGTAGACAGCTACATCGAAGAATAATTACCTACGAGCAGAAAAACACGGTGAAGCGCATCGACGATGAAACTGAAAAGAGTCATCTACAACCATTGGTAACGGCGCTTGGAGAAAAGACGAGAAGCATTGGCCGTATCGATCTACAGCTTCAGCCAAGAACATACAACGCGGGAGGGTAATTATAATAGGAATAATCCTCAAAATTATTTTATTCAGCACTGGTTTAAGTAAATAAGTTGACTTGTATTTAAACTGACATTTCCACGACCCTAGACATAGAATTCATTAACTACAGGGTGGGCCAAAAGTATTTGTTCAACTTTGAAGGCCTATAACGTAGGCAGTTTAGCAAGTAAGTGCATGCTTAATGCATCAAATTAAAGGTCGTTATATCAGCTATAAGTCCGACAAATTTCATTATGGTAGCTTGCACTACGCGCCATATAATTATTGTGTACCGCGCCTACCTTGTTTTCTGACGTAAACAATAATTTCATCATTGCGCCGTTAACAGAAGATGACAGCTTTGAAAGCCTATAACTTAGGCAGTTTAGCAAGTAAGTGTATGCTTAATGCATCAAATTAAAGGTTGTTATATCAGCTACAACTGGTCAAAAATTTACATTTTTAGCTTTAATAATAATTGCGTCAAACTACTGTATCAGTTTACAATGATTTTAATTCGTCTATCTTGCAAAACACAATACTTGGGAAATTAGTCTTTGCAAGTTTGCATTATTGATAGCCATTAAGAAATCCAAGAATTATTTAGTCAAATAAATATTCAATGTGTCTTCCACAAGCTCGAATGACTGCATGAATGCGACGTGCCCATTGATCTATGGCTCCATTGATGAGTTCCTGTCTGACCTCAGTTCAGCAACAAGTGATGACGCGCTTCAGATGCTCGACGTTTACTATCCGTTCCCGATAAACCCGTTGCTGCAAAGCACCCCAGATTGAGTAATCAACGGGGTTTAAGTCATGGCTAATAGGCGGCCAGTTATGTGGTTCGATGACTTTTGCTTGTGTCTGGATTATCCTCTTGGCTACAGATCAATTCAGCTACACGAGCGATGTTGTCAGCGGTACGTGCCGAACGAGGACGGCCAGTAACAGGTTTACGTTTAGAACTTGTACTCGTGTCAATTTGTCTAATTAATCGGTTGAGATTGTTTTTACTCCAGTTTCTAGCAGGAAATTCATTCATCATTTGATATGCATTCAAATGTTTTTCAATTCTTAAAATTCGAATCAAAGTCCTGTCATCTTCTGATAGCGGCGCTATGATGAAATTATTGTTTACGTCAGAAAACAAGGTAGGTGCGGTACACAATAATTATATGGCGCGTAGTGCAAGCTACCGTAATGAAATTTGTCGGACTTATAGCTGATATAACGACCTTTAATTTGATGCATTAAGCATACACTTACTTGCTAAACTGCCTAAGTTATAGGCCTTCAAAGTTGAACAAATACTTTTGGCCCACCCTGTATATATGTTGATATATTAATATTCATGATTCAAATATTATTTTTATATAAAACATTGTCTTGTTGATTGGCTGACATTTAGAGCATTGACCCACATTGCGACAAATTACCAGATAGTATGCAAATTGGTAACCTGATTTCAGATTCGAAATCTGGGAATAGTTTCCATTAATTAGCGAGCCATAGTGTGGTATCTATTCTCGTTACAAAACTGGGGGCCCGTCCGGGATCTAGAACAATTTTAGGGTGTTAATCTAAAAGATTTAAGAGCTATTATATTGTGAAGTTTAATTACGATAGCAATTAATTCACTTACGTGCATCGGCGTTCAGCGTGCTGTTTGAATACTAATTAGGCGTGACGTCGTTTTGATTTGAGTACACTGACTGTTATTGGTTGATAAAGAGGTCAGGTCTAAGGTAAAAGTCATTTACCGCCGAAACTTAAATAGTGTCTTAGAAATTGTTATAGCGCCAATCAGCCTATAAAATAATTGGACTTTTGAGAATGGCCGCAGAATATTCGAAGTGGGTTAAGGTTGGATCAGATCTTGGTTATGAAGGGCAAGAACTTAGAGAGTTTGTCAGTGAGAGGCAAGCAGAAAATAAGGCCTTGAAACAAGCAGAATTACTAGCTGATTATGAGAAAGAAAAGTTAATTTCCGAACGCGAACGAGAACGAAGACAGGAAGAAATAGCTGAAAGGATACGTAATGAACAACGAGAAGACAAAAGGATTTCTGAAGAACGAGAGGAGAAGAGGATTTCTGAAGAACGAGAACGAGAAGCCAATCTGAAACGGATTGAACTAGACAATCAGAAAGTGATTAAACTCAAAGAACTTGAAATAAGAATGGAACAAGATAGGCGACAAGGCGATAGGAACGATCGGATTGGAAATGGTTATAATACGGAGATCAATGGACAGAGTAATAATGCTAAAAATGTGAAGATGCCTGTATTTAGGGAAGACAGAGATTGTCTCGATGCCTATCTATTACGGTTTGAGAGAACTTGCATGGCATATGAGGTTCCAGAGAGAATGTGGGCATTAACCCTAGTAAAATCCTTAGACGGAAAAGCATTGCAAGTTTTTGAGAGGCTTGAAGTGGAACAAGCACAAGACTACAAGAAATTGAAGGAAGAGCTGTTGAAACGATTCCAGCTGACAGAAAATGGTTACAGAAGTAAGTTTCGATCGTCTAAGCGCGACACGGATGAAACCGTGATTCAGTATGTTGAAAGGTTGAGAAGGTATCTGAGGCAATGGTTGGCAATGGCGGGATTCAAAAATGACTACAAAGGACTGGAAACACTGGTGTTGCGTGACCAGTTTTTAGTGACTTGTGATGACGAAATGAGGTGTTTTCTCAAAGAGAAGGGGAAGTTAGAATTAGAAACACTGCTGGAACAAGCACAGAATTCTGTTGAAGCTAGAGAAATCAGCGAGAAGTGGTCAGTCAGTCATGAGAAAAGAGACACTGAACCTGATGGTCGATCTAGAGAGTTCACAAGAAATAGGTCTAATGGTGAAAGTCGAAGTAGTAGTCTCGGACGGAACAGGATCAAGGAACAGGACAGCTACAAGGATAAGGGTCGGTTCAATGATGAATGGGATTTCAGGAACAGTAAACGGAGTGAAGCTGGTGGAGAAAATCGAAGAGGAGGTTGCTTTAAGTGTGGATCTTCTTTTCACTATTCAGCCAAATGCGATAAAATTGGACAGGGCGCAAGGTCACATACTGTCGCCACCATGCAATGTGTTGAAGATAGAGGAGAGGAAGATGTGGAACATGAAGTCACCATATCTTGCTTTGTAGCTGAAGGAGAGGAAGGTCTGAGTGCCTATACGAATTCAGCAGTGATGCCACAGCTGTGTTTTTCCACATAGATCTATGTTTTTTTGCTTTCGTCTGTGTTTCTGGGTTTTTTTTGGGAAAATCTGTGTTTTTTTCCGTTTTCGTCTGGATTTCTGTGTTTTTTGGGGAAAATCTGTGTTTTTTCCCGTTTTCGTCTGGGTTTCTGGGTTTTTTTGGAAAAATCTGTGTTTTTTTCGGTTTTCGTCTGGGTTTCTGGGTTTTTTTTGACTTTTCGGACCGGATGACTAAAAAAAAAAAAAAAAAAAAGAAAAAAAAAAAAGGTCATCAACTTTTTTGTCGGCGAAAATAGAAATTTTTTTGACTTTTCGGACCGGATGACTAAAAAAAAAAAAAAAAAAAAAAGGTCATCAATTTTTTTGCCGGCGAAAATATAAAATTTTCTTTACTTTTCGGCCGGGCGACGTCTGTGTTTTTCTGTGTTTTTTTTTTTAGGAAATCTATGTTTTTTTTTGAAACCTCAGTGGCAACACTGGAATTCAGTGTTAGTAAACGGGGAAAAGGTGAACGCATTACATGATTCAGGCGCCACATGTGTTGCTATCAGGAAAGGTTTGGAGAAACCTTACCAATATACCGGACGCAAAATGGTTTGCAGATTTGCTAATGGAACCAAAGAAAAATATCCAACCGCTCTAATTGACATTAAGAGTGAAGAATTTGAAGGGAAAACAGAGGCTTTAGTGATAGAGAACTTGGTCAAGGAACTAATAATAAATCCAGGTTTATACGAGGGGAAACCAATAAGAATTGAGTATATAAATAAATCCAGGGTCAAGGACGTTGGAGTGAACACCTATGAGAGTGATGTCACGAGGGGCGGAGCTAGCAAGGAGTTAGCTATTGATGACGTCAGGAGGACGGACAAGAAAAGAGTAACCTTCGAGGGAATACATCCGCTGGTAGACAACCGCGATGTTATTCAGAATAAAAATGGCTATGCTAAGAATAGATATAAAGTGATCGAAAAGCCGGTGGGAAGGAAATTAACGGGTGACTGCATGAGGCGAAAGTATGATCCGAGAGTTCAGCGAGTCGAGGAAGATGGCGGATCGAGACAAAGGGTCGTCGAGAGAAACAATAATACAGTGAAGACGTGTAATACAAAGCGACGCTTTGGTGAGTTCAGTTTCAAAAATACACAGGTGAATAAGAGTTTTCAAGGAAAGGCAAGGTGTAAGGCAGTTAATTGGAATTGGCGTGAACCGCGGTGTAAGAATTATGGACAGCGTAAGGCGGAATCAGTTGAAGCCAGAGGTAGTCATTGTGACAGGAAAGACTGGGAAAATAAAAGGACAGATTATGTAACCCGAGTATTCAACAGGAAAGACGCAGGCCAGGGTAGATCATGTGAAATGAGGAAATGGAAACAGTCAGACAGAATGCAGAGAGAGTTCTGGGAAGATAAGTGCAGAGGAAGTTATGGAAATGGAAACTGGGGTGCAGGAAATGATGTGAACAAGAAGGAAAATTGGTCATGGAATGACAGAGGATGGTCATACCCTAACAATAAAGAGGATAAATGGAGAAGTGGCAGAGACTACAGTGGAGAAGTTGAAACATTAGAAGGTGTTAAGTGGAATTCTTATGGAGATACAGATGCACGGAGTTTTGGAAAGAAGCACATGGGTGAACTAGAAACACAAAAGGGCATGACGTTGAAATTTATACAAGAAGGTGAAGAGAGATACATGTAGCATGTCAGACATGAACAGGTTAGACTGTCATTACATGAGGAGAAGTGATGCAAATAGAAATTTACAGTAGCTTGTGGAGAATACTTAATTAAGGAATAAATGTAAATAGAATTAGGTGAGATTAATTAGAATACAGTGTCTGAGTGTGATGTTAAGATAAGTCACTTAGATAAATAGGAAAACAGTTAAGCAATGAGAAATAGTTAAATAAGAAGAAATAATAGGTCAATTGAGCAAAATACGAGATATTAAAAGTACCAAGGTAGGTGGCAAGTTACTATTGCTGCTACATGGATGGAATAACCAGATGGATAAATTCCGTGCGTTAAGATGGTGACATATATACATAATAAGTAAACTTTAAGTTAATTATAAGAGAGTTAGAATAGCAGGTTGACATTGGAACCCAAGGAGTGTCACATTTGATGTGAGACCAGTAACAGAGTTGACAAGATAAGAGAAATGCCGAGACCGAGAAACAAGAAACAGACAAGGAGCTTTCTCGGAGCAGTCAATTATTACAGGAAATTTATTCCTAACTGTGCTGAGTTAATGAGGCCATTGACCGAGTTAACAAGAAAGAACGCAAAGATCACAATAGAATGGAATGAGGAATTAGAAAGGTCATTCCAGAATTTAAAGAACGCTCTGTCGGAAGCACCGATATTGAAGCTACCCGAGATTGGCATGGAATTCATTTTGAGAACGGATGCATCTAATACGGCGATGGGATGTGTGCTGATGCAGAATCATGAGGGAACTATGCATCCAGTAGCTTATGCAAGTAAGAAGTTTAGTGAGAGCGAAAGGAACTATTCTGTGGTGGAGAGAGAGTGCCTAGCGATGGTTTGGGGGATTCAAAAGTTCAACCGTTACTTGTATGGCCATGAATTTGTTGTAGAGACTGACCACTTACGACTACAATATTTAAAGACGGGTAGCATAAGAAATGCTAGAGAAATGCGCTGATACCTAGTGCTTCAGAATTACAGCTTTAGAGTTAGATACCTCAAAGGTAGTGACAATGTAGTGGCTGATTATTTAAGCCGAGGATTAGAGTAAGTAGAATAAGAAATATTAATAAGTGAATCAGTGTAAATGTAATGTAATTTAAAAGTATAGATAAGGTAAAGGTGATACAATTTGAAATATCATAATAGATGTTAAATGTTGATGTGGATTAGAATGTTGCATAATTGCGTAGCTATAGATAGTGTAAATATTAGTATAGATGGCTAAGTAATAGTAATATTATAAGAAGTATGGGTAGTTATGATAAGGATATTGAAAGGAAAATTTGAAGCAAATTTTAGTTTGTGGGGGATTGTTGTAACGATATCCTTGGTCCCACCCATACGTTCTTACTTTGATATATATATTGTTGATTAGAAATTACATGTGTTAAGTTAGGGAGAGGCCTTAGTTAATGATTAGCTTATAATTCAATCGAGAATTATTATATTGTTCTGTTTAATTAATCAACCAGTGCTATAACCAGTGCTTAGGGGCAAAATATATTAAATTAGTAGAAAGCATTGCGGAATATTACAACGATCGGCGATCGGCGTTGGTTACATATGGAAAGCTGGGATCAGAGTCGTCTGCTGCGCATGCGTACGAGAGGGGCTGGATCGGAAGGAGACGAGAAGGAATGGCCGTCTAAGGAGGATTGTTGGTGGTTGATTGGCGATGAGTATTCGCTAGATGTTGTTAGACGATTTCGTGACATTTGTTTGATCGGATATTAAAGCAACGGAGCCGGTAGTTTAGTGTCCTAAAGTATGGACAAGAAATCTGGAAGTTCGTAAAACGTGAGAGATTGTAATAGCGGATTACTAACAAGTAATTGACGTTGAAATTCTACCTTCATTGGATTTCGTAGAACTCCGGCGTTACTTCTCGCAACATTGAGAAGTGACAGTGAAACTATAAAAGATATATCGATCGGTAATTGAACGGTAAATACGAAAAGGAACAAATAGTCTTCAATTCGTAGACAGCTACATCGAAGAATAATTACCTACGAGCAGAAAAACACGGTGAAGCGCATCGACGATGAAACTGAAAAGAGTCATCTACAACCATTGGTAACGGCGCTTGGAGAAAAGACGAGAAGCATTGGCCGTATCGATCTACAGCTTCAGCCAAGAACATACAACGCGGGAGGGTAATTATAATAGGAATAATCCTCAAAATTATTTTATTCAGCACTGGTTTAAGTAAATAAGTTGACTTGTATTTAAACTGACATTTCCACGACCCTAGACATAGAATTCATTAACTATATATGTTGATATATTAATATTCATGATTCAAATATTATTTTTATATAAAACATTGTCTTGTTGATTGGCTGACATTTAGAGCATTGACCCACATTGCGACAAATTACCAGATAGTATGCAAATTGGTAACCTGATTTCAGATTCGAAATCTGGGAATAGTTTCCATTAATTAGCGAGCCATAGTGTGGTATCTATTCTCGTTACACACTGTTTCGTTTCCTTTTCTAGAGCAGGGAGCACGTCTAATTATTTGTAGTCATAGAAATTAATTAATTAATTAATTAATTAATTAACAACACTGTTCTAAGTTATAATTTTAAAAACAAACAACAGACTTACGTCTAGACTGATGTTATCAGCGTTAAGTCTGTACAAAAAATCTCTAAAAGCAAAATCCAAATGCCAGATCATTAGCCTACAACATGAGGCAATGTAATGAGTTCATGTCCCAGTCATATTAAAATAAACTGTTATACTCTTATACCAAACCACACCAATGTACATAAAAAAATCCAGAAATGTATAATAACAATATAAGTATTAGATAAACTCAGCATCAATAAAATTATTGGCATACACTAGTTGGTAGTAAATATGTAGGCCCTATATGTGCACACAATTAATTTAGGATCCAAGTGGTTTAAGATAAGCAGCTGCTATCAGTGTTAAAAATCAATTGCCAACTTACAGAGCTCCTACATAGATCCTGTTACTGTTCTGATCGAAATTGATGTAATGGAAGTAAGGATTCCCACTGGAATCATCAGTGAATATTACTCTTTGATCTCGATCAAAAGCTACAAAGAAAAATCACAGCATCAGATAAGCATCAGACCTATAATTATTGTCAGTATCATTACTGTACATGTCGTGAGGGACCTGAGGGTGCATGGTAGCCTAGAAGCTAGCATGCTGGACTGTCCCAGTAAGGACAGAATTTGTGTAGAGAATTCTGATCCACATGCATCCCCTAGCCATCTCAGCTATGATGAGTACACTGACAAAACACTGTCGGTGGGAAGGTGAGGGAGAGGACTGGCCAACAACTCTCGTAAGCCAAGGCTCAAGAAAATGAAGTCGCTAACACCTCACATTTATGGCTGCATCAGGGCAAGCTCACACGACAGCTCTCACCCCGGCATCATTCATCATCAATTGTGGCCTACTCCAATAGTGGGATCATTGCATAAACAACAGTTATATATATCTGAAATTGATAATCCGAATTACTTGAGATCACCCGAACTGTAGACAAGAAACCAAACCCAGCTTCAACACAAACAAGGAACAGGAACGTCGCAAGAGTGTGCATGTTCAGATAGCGGACATTCGTGGATGATGACAGAGCAGGATGCCAAGAACAGTCTACAGATATTCCGATGTATCGATGCATCGTTGTTTATATGGATTCCACTCTACATGATATTCGTTGCATAACGTCTGCATTGCTCGAAAGGTACAAAGAGGTCATCTGCACCAAACCAACTCATCTAAAACAACAACGTATAAATATAACTATAAATAATTTATGTAACTTTCTGTATATGCACCACACAAACACATCTAAAACAACTATGTATAAATACAATTATAAATATGGATCTTTCTGTATATGCACCACACAAACACATCTAAAACAACAATGTATAAATATAATTGTGAATATCTAGCTTTCTTAAAATTCTTATGTGTCTGAACCACACAAACACATCTAAACAACAATGCATAAAATTAATATCATCAAGACCGTGTAGCTTTCTTAAAATCCTGATGTATCTGCACAAACCAAAACACACTGAAAAACAATGAATGAATACAATAAATTATAACTATGTAGCTTTTAAAAATCCTGATGTACATTTTCTGGCTCAGGTAAAGAAATTGATCTGATGTGCATTGATAGGCCTATCTTGTTGTTGTAATTATTTTATGTATGAAAATTCACACAAATCACGAGACCTACCGGCTATGCTTCACTCTCTACTTGGGGTCCATCCGGCTGGGTTCTACAAGTCTCTCAACTCTTTTTTCTTTGTTCGTGGTTGGGCTGGGAGCGCCTCTGAGTAGTTTCTTGAAAGGGTGCTATATAAATGCTCTGAATGAATGAATAAATTGCCAAAAAATACATGAAACTTCAATATATTAAATTAAATTGAAACCATGTCAAGTTACCTGTAATCATTCCTTGATAACACACCTTTAGCCATCCAGTCCCTGGCGTGTGGGGATATCACCGTTCCCAGTCGGGCCCGGTTGAAGGGGTCATTGAGTGATGTGACTGATGTCCAAACATCTAAGTTGTCGCTGTGACGCTGTCGATCAATGGTCTGTCCCAGACCTTCTGCTTGCTCAACGCATCCTCATCTCCACTCGGATGTGATGTGATGCGGAACTGTAAAATTTCATCCCTAGGACGCTCAGGTCATCCGTCCAATCCCCGCTGCCGAGATTTGCAGTCCCGAGATTTCTGGTTGATACAGCTGACGCTAAGTAAGCAGAAGATGCCAGCAATGCAACCCTTCTAATTCCAGGACCACCATTTCTGACTGGGAGCGTAGCCTGTTTCCATTGGATGTCATTAAGCTTGATGTTGATGATCGCTTCCAACCCGAGCCTCATAAAGTTAAGTTATCCAATGACTCCAAGAGGGGGTGACCCCAGCATGGTGCGGTCCTCAATAGGTATGTCATCTTCACAGCCCCGAAGCATAAACGCTCCTTGTACAGGCAGTCTCAGCAAATCTTCACTGCCTGGTCCAAGCTGTCTCTTTGGTTTTGAAGTGCGTCATCCATTGCCTTTCCTTTATTATTATTTTTTAAAATATTTTTTAAAATTATTATTAGGCACTAGATTAAACATTGCTGGTTGTGCAGTTATAAAAAATTCTGTTAAAAGTCTTGCCCTCAACAATTCTCACCATCACTACTTGCATCTCTATATGATAATATGGATAATATAATAACCAGTGTTTAATCTAGAGTTCTAGACGTCTCTGGGGGAAAGTTCCTCCCAGGAATGACATTCCGTCCCAGACAAATTTGACAAAATGATAAGTTTTTTTCCTGCTGTTGACACTATTGTATTAGGCCAACATGAACTGCTATACTATACTGTGATAAAGTGATATCATCTATTACATGGTTATAATGTATTATTTCCTTTTGAAATAATAAAATTATACGATACTATCATAGTGTGAGTATAATTTGCTGTTCATATTTGTACAAATAGGCCTACTATTTTGTTAAACTAAAGTGACATTCCCCAAAAATTTGACAAAATGGTATCTTTAGTTGCTATGAAATGAACTGTTATAATATACCGGGACATAATTTACTATTTGATTACCATGCAATTATTTACTATAATAAAATATGATACTATCATATTACATCATATTTGTACAAATAATAAATATATTTTCTCCAGTGCTGTCTTTCAAATTATAAACTGTCAAATTTAAACTGCAGTTTTGTTCCTTGAACACATAGAAAACATCATTGCTACATGGCTTCCCAATTTTTTGTAGTTCTTGCTCGGTTTGTGTACCATTTGTTATAATTTCTGCTAATTGTGTCCTGGTCAGCCATTCAGGACCGTCTTGGGCAACAGGGATAAGCTGATTCCAGTGCTACAAAGTACCGGTAAGTTTGTGTAATTAATAATTATACCCACGTCTGCAGTGATTCATAATAATAATAGTCCAGCAGCAGCAGAACTGAATTGGTGAACTTGATACACAGAGAAATTATTGTAATTATGATTATATTTAGTGAAATCTTAAACCACTCCCTTTTATCAGCACTGAAATAGTAGAATAATTTTGCTATTTAAAGTGACATCATAAAATGGTAGGCCTACCAATACAATATGGAAACTCAAGTAGAATTTTTTGATTATTATAAGTAGGGCCTACGCTATATTTAATTTAGTCTTACAACACTCTATTTAGCACTGAAAAAAAGTGCAATTTTTTTTGTTAAGATGACAGCTTAAAATGCTACGACAGTAACGTGGAAATACAAAATTTCTGGTGGGGAGAGGTCCATTCCCCCTCCCCACTGCTATGAAGAGGCACTATTATAACTGCAGAACTGCTATTATAGGAGAGGAACTGGGTTAGAAGTTAGAACTGCCTATGGAAAGGCAAGGGGACTCTTTCGGCACCGCAATGATGTGGCTGCCTGTGTCAGAGAGCGAAGCCCGTCTCTGAGTGTTTGTGTAGGCCTACTTGTGTTTGTCAAGGCGCCATTGTAACGCATGTGCTGTGTTACGGCTCCAAATAATTGTTGTCATTGTGGATATTATTATTGTTTTTATTATTAGAACTAATAGAATAACTTAAGACTCTGACCTCATTTACAATTATATATAATTATAATATTTTAAACTTGTAGCCCAGCCACATTCCTGATTTGCCAATTGCAGTGTTGCAGAACTGATCAATAAGGCCTAGGCCTGTTGGCGTTTACATGAATATTACGCCACTTAGTGATATTCAAGGTTAAGTTATGCAAACAACGCCATACGCATGCAGTGCACATGTAGGCCTACGCACGAGCATTGTAACGCATGCACACACGTCGCATAATATGCAATAAAATAGTGCAACCACTTACAAATAATAACATGTGATTTATTCTCCATAAAACGTTAAATAAACTAGATGCTAGTGTGGTCCTCAAATCAATGGGAAAAAATAAAGTTTGAGAAATACGTGACGGTACCATTTTTTTCTGTTATGCATCATGTGAAAATGATTCTTACCAGATTTCATTGAAATAGCTCAAAGTTTAGAGGTCGCTCTGCAGAGTGAGATATAGGCCTACCAATATCCCGACTGTACATTATGTCAACATTCATTGAATTTTATGATTTAAAGTTCAAGGTCGCCATAGATGCAATGCTTTCTTCAATCTGCAGGAAGAAGCTGATGCTATTATTCTTCTATTTAAATGCTTTTTAGATTAGGGTACAAGTGGCCTTTGGATAATTGTTTAAATACGTTATAATAGAGGAGAGATAAATTTACGGATGCACTTGGTGCTAAGATGATAGTAATGCGGTCGATGGATGGGAAGATCCTTCCTGGTAGCCTATTACAGGAAAACAGCCATTTGATAGATTGCCAGTAGGCTACTGGTCTCAAGATATATTATGAAGTGAATCAATTACACGGAGTGCAAAGGTTAAATCATGGCCAAGGTGAAGAAACAAAACAAGTTGTTGTGATTCTGTTGAATGATTGTGGCAATAGATAAAGTCAAAGTGATGTACTTCGATATCACAGCATTAAACAGAGAGACTATACTGGGAAAGACCCACTGCACCTTGCTTGTCAACATTGTGATGCATGGTCATGACTTCAAACAACCATCAAGTGGCCCATCAGACATTACACTTTTGAAAGTGGGTCTCATGCATGGACACTATTGTAAGTCACCTCCAGACAGCACTCCAGGATCCGAAATGCTAAGATATTCTGGCAGCATTCATCAAGTCATCAACTAAGGCCTACGTAAATTAATTCGTCAAAAACTGTTAACAGTTTAGCATCCAGCTTTGAGATGACTACCACGGGCTACTTTAACTCATTGTCACCTTTCTTAGTAAAATTGTACCACGTGGAATCCGATCGATGGCACTCGGTGCAGTACCTGAGGTAAGATGGTTGGCAGATATTGTTTCCATCAAAGTCTTGATGCTCAGAGAACAATTTCTTCTTACAGACCAGAAGAAATGTCAGTTAGAGACATCAACCTGTTTCCTAGTCTGGTATTGGCAGGAGTATGAAGTCTTGTCCCAACCAGATTAGCCTACAACACCTTCCAGTGACCTTCGGATTTTGAAGTCTATCTTCAGGTACAAAGAGTTCGAAAAATTGTGTCATATCTGCAGCAACCAACAAGGATCTTTCTAAGGATTTGTGATATGTGAGTGAGGAGATGGTAGCCTTGGCCTTTTTTAGACACTGCCATCAACCATGGAACATGTGCAGCGAAAGATGGTCAAGGCATCTCAAATTCAAGAACGAAACAAGCATGTGAAACACACATTCAAGTGCAGGTGAGCAGCGTATTTACAGGTTGAAGATTTTGGTAAAGTCAAAACTTCGAACTTCTTACGAATAGTAGAACTGCAATGTAAATTCCTAACTGAGATTGATACTGAACAATTGAAACAAAATCAGGGCTTTTAGAAAGCAAAACAGTGCACAAAGAGTTTCATGGTTGTAAACGGCATTGCCGAGAGGGGTGTTAAACTCATTAAAGAAATCAAATCATCCATCACTAAAAATGAATGGGAGAAATAGCCTACCTAACGCAGGTTGTATCTCAGCACAAAGCTCAGTTCTTTGACGAAAAGAAGTATGTGTTGGGCATACTACTGAGACTCCAACAATCGAAAAAACCCAAAACTGTTGCGCATGCAGAACATGTTCAGCCTATATGGCTGGCTTTGCTATACGTTTTGAAATTATTTTAAGACAAAATTATTAACTTTATACCAGTATTCAGTAGATATATATGCCACTCAATCTGCAACAGTCTAGGATGATTAGTTTATTTCTTTGATCTAAATTCTAAAAGAGTTCTTGTCCATTATACTTTATACCATATATATTTTCCTATTTTTCGCAATGGTAATCAATGGTGAAAAGTCAGTAGCATGGAGCTACCACTAAATATCTATATATCGGGCTGAAATTTTACACTTATTCACTACTAGGGCAAGGTAACAGAATGCGATGGTACCATCAGCTAAATTCAAGAAATTATTTTTGAGGACCACACTACTAGATGCCTCACTGTTGTTCGGTTTTTACAAAACTGAAAATATACAGAACAGATCTATGGGATGCTGTTAATGTATCGGTCAGTTGGAAATTAATCTCACTCACAGTCACAGGAACTTAAGGAAATATTCCATGCTGAACAATAAATAGGCACGTACACCATAATGGACCATGTCTACACAACAGCCTAAGAGCCACCCACCACACAATTATGTGCAGTTGTGCACTGCATGTTGAAATTGCATGCTCACGTTGTTAAACAGGAAAACTTGAAAAGTGACAAAATGAAACTTATCCTTAAATCTATCAACTTTTGCTGATTTATTGCTTAAAATTTATATAGCACTGTCACTATTTAGATAAAATTCATGGCACAACATCTAGTAAAGCAATAGCTTCACTAAGTAATGATATCAGCGTAGACTAGAACCTGTGCAGTCCACAAAGCTGCACCATTATGTATTCAGTAAGAATTGATTTTATCCAAGTCAACATTGAAACCTCAGCGGTAGTTTAGTGAATAGCAATCAGACTTGACCAAGAGGCCAAGGAAATCAAATTTCTTATGGCGAAATAAATAAAGATTTCTGTTTTCCACAACCATGATGTCAAGCATAAAATCTGTCATGACAAAAAAATTAAAGGTTTTTCTTTTCCACTAGCCTCTTCTAATAGAATTCCATTTTAGCATTAGCACGTCTAACTTCATCTCATCTATGTCAATGGGACAACGAGGCAGAGAGGGGTAAGACAATTCATATGTCACTATATGCTTGGGAACATAAAAAGAAGTTATTATTTGTACCTAGCGCTGCCTCTGACCATAAGGGACTCATTGCTTTTCTTCTTCTTCTTCGTCTCTAAAGCAGCGCCTTTGAAAACACCACTTGGTTTAGCTCATCATCAACATTGTCTGTACTAAATGTGTTTAAAATAATTTTTGACTCATTTTACACACTAAGAGTGAGCAGCTGTACGTATTTTAGCCGAGTTGACAGTATACGTGCACATGATAATTTACATAATTTTTCAAACAGTGTGTAAGAGAAGTTTCAGTGTAATGAGATGAATGTAACTGTCTGATACTCCTAATTCCGTGTTTTACAGACATCTCTGCAGGACGATGAAGAACCAAGGCAATTCTGTGGTAACAAAAAGAAAACAGAATTAGAGTTAACAGCGATCATGACAACATTGCTTAGAAAGACATTCATGACCAAAATGCCTAAATGAAAAAGTAAACTTGCACATAGCATGGGCGCCCGCACATAAAGGCAAGGGGGCACTTGCCCCTCCCACCCCCTGGAAAATTGACATTTATTTTTCTAACTACTATTTTTGGGTTTTTAACTAATTTCTTCCCATTAAAGCACTAATGATATGAACGATACACACAGTGAGTCATATATCCATGTTTAGAAATATCTATAGAAATAAACAAGAGCACTCTTAATTTTCTGCCTTGCATTATCAACATATTGCTAAAAGCTGGAACAATGACCATTGGCTTTTAACTCTCCGGCGGGTGCCCATGCAAATAGTAGGCCTATCGATTTTGGCCCTCTTGATTGGAATCTCACTGTCATGCAACCTTTCACAACTGCACAAAATTAAGTATTAATACCAATTGATACCAAAAATTTAACATTTCTCAACAGTGCACCGAATTCAATTAGGTCCTATGTCAGGGAGATCTGCTTATTCACCAGTATTATATAAATCAAGTCTGCAAGAAGCCGTTTGTCCATTTTGCATGCCACCAGTACAGACTCTATAGGAGTATAAGGATGTCAAACTGTAGAGAACCTTGTATTTTTAGCAAATTTCTTCACACTAACTAAACTATTTATAAAAGCTGATACACGAAATGAAACTGAAAAATTTGCACTAAGAAACCTCATTGAAAAATACTCGTGTTCTTAATTTCCAGCTTTGCTTTTTTCGAGCTTTTAATTGCTAGGCTACTAAAACATTTAACCGCGATCATAATTTTTTTTTGCCCCCTTGCAAAAATTTCTGCGGGCGCCCATGGTATATAGATAAAAACAAAAATGTATTTTAGAAAAATATATAATGAAAAGATAAACTGGTATAAAAGACAAAAGGGTCAAATAATGCACAGTTTAATATCTTTAAAACATGACAATGAGGCCTTCATGAAAAGTAAGATAAATTTATGCAAAGCTTAAAAACTTAACTGTGGCTTACTTTTAAGCAGACCCAAGAGTTATAGTCCTCTTTGTATCTTCCAAATGCATCACACCAATTTCTGAACTCTTGCAGAAACGTTGTTTGGATAGTCGTCGTATAGTTGCAAGCTAAAGTCAAAAGTATACAAAATAAGTCACATCCTGGCATATTTTGACATTCTATTATACACAAAAATGCATAATCTGCCTAAAATTCACAATTTAAATTAGTTGTCCCCAAAACTTTCACAGCACACACCACTTGAGAAGTATACAGCGCCTGTGAATGAGCTGGTACCCTACACTTGGTCTTCAAGTGGCGCTTTAAAAATGTGGAGATTATGATTATGGTTACAATACATTTTCAGGAAGAGCACCTACAATTACAGCGTTTCAGAAGGGTTGAATAAGATACGTATTTCCAAACTATTTTCTCCTATTCTCCAACAACATCAGGCCCTGATCCTTATTTAACTTGTCAAAGTAATTGGTCTAACAACTCAAGCAACTTGGGGGGGGGGGGGGAAGTGTGTGCAAGAGGTGCTTAGACCTTACAACAAAGTTCTGCCCTAATGGTTATTTTAACCTCTGACCTAAAGGCTGGCAGTCCACTAGACCACACTAATCACTAGACAACTATTCACTTCTAAAATGAATGAAAAGACTGAATCAAATAAAATAACATACGATAGTAGCATTACACCACTATAGCATAATGACAATCATTCGTTTATTTTAAATGTCTCTGAGTAGCCCCTTGAAGAGGCGCTATATAAATCCATCTAATGAATAAGACAAGCATAGTGGATAAGCTAACCAGATGTGATAGAATTACCAAAGATAACTTGGGCTAGAGAGGATAATATATAAGATTACAAAACATATAGAATCAATAAGACGGAATGACATAGGATCGCAATTAAGGGTTAGATAAAAAAGATAATATTAAAAAGATAATACAAAAGTAATCAAGCCAGTAACCAAGTAAAGCAGTAGGTATGTAAAGTATTTGCAGTAGGTATTAAAGTATTTGTCACAATGCATTACTACAGTGATAGGGTTAAGATCGGATGAGGTTCCATGAAAATCCAGTAGTACTCACAAGATGATTTAATCGTGTGCTCAGCCAGAGTTACACCATTAGACTTGCACGCTAACGTTCCTTCCAGACTACTCACAAAGTTCAGAATCACCAGACCGCCATCTTGAGAGAGAACGTAATTCTCTGACATTTGTGTATTTGTCAATGATTGTAATGGCAAAAGCTGGATGGAACTGCTACCACCATTATACCAGCTCCACGTTACGTTGCCCTCTGGTGCGCAATAGGAAGAACAGTTCAAGTGAACAGGCAAGCCAGGAATGAAGGGCGACTCGTGAATAGTTGGAACTGTAAAATAAAGAAACCAGTTCAGCATGTTAAAACATATCACAACATTCATTTGCAGATTATAACATGCCACAGTGCAATGAAACATTTCATCTGACAAAAAAGACTGACATCAAGGACTAAAAAAGAAAGTCTGCCACACCCTTAAATTTACTTATACTAGCTATCTCCTTATAGGGCATACCACTTCCAATTGAACCTAAACAAAGAATTCATAACAGCAACTCATACATAACAAGGTACAGTTTAGTGTTTTTAATAAGAATTGGCTTTTCTTAAATTTATACAGTGCTACTTTCAAACTTATCCATTGGCCACATGAACACGTGAACAATTGGTACAGCGAATACATCCACGTATTGATTGTTCATTTTACCTCATCTGGTCATGGGGCGTGGTGGTGTACTGGGCATGATCGTTGCCTTGCAGCCGGATGGTTGCAGGTTCGAATTCACCTCAAGCCGCCACGTAGGGACCTTGAGCAAGTCCATCACTCGCAACTGCTCGGGGCTTCAGCGTGTAACTCCGAAGCAGTGTCACTAATGTCATATTGATATATATGTTTTGTATGTACTTGCCTTTGCAGACAGCATTGCATGCTGTGAGTGATGAAGAACTTTCAACGTTTTGAATCAAACTGCAGACAGAAACAAAATTGAGGTTAAAGTGAAAGAAAGATAAGGAAATGTTTAGCTCATTTATTGCAAACCTCTTTTCTTCAGAGGTGTGGTTCCAAGGCTGAGTTTCTTATTACAGGTTCTTCAACAAATCATACAGGCGACGATGATTACAGTGATGACAATGATAAATGCTTTGAAAATGATTAATATTATTGATTGTAAGGACAACAATACAACATGACACCACAATTACAAAAAACTGCACGAAAGTTTTGAAACTGCAAGAGGCATGAATGTCATGGCAAGAAAAAAATTTTGAACAAATGACGCAAACCATGTTCTTTTGAAATAATTGAAAAAATGAGCAAATGACACCAACCCTGTTCCTCTGAAAGGCAAACAAGTGTGGCTGTTTGAATCCCATCCACAGTATGGATCCACCACACACTCAGTACAGAGTGTGTACTGCGAACACAAAACTGTGGAAAGCTGGAAGACAGCTCTGTCCTTGACCAGGTACAACCAGTTTTTCTGAAATATATAACAATATTCAGAATCTTCATTCAGTAACATCCAACAAGGGGTCTAGACACAACTGTGATCAGCACAGAACATTGAAGAGACAAACAACTTAGAAATATATCGCTTTAATTCTATCAATGACGCATGAAGAACTTGTTCAAAAAACAAGCTCAGGGAAGGATTGAAGCCTGAACCCACCACACAAGGTGAGCAGTGCACTATTACCAATTCACTCAGACTAGAGCAACAACTGGTAATATAACGATAATAATAATTTTTTTTCAATTTCAAACTGACACAAGGCAGTATATATAATTGATTACACTTGATAGTATGAAGGGACGATCACATGCTATTACAGGAGTTGAATCTAACTGTCGGCAGCCAGGCAAGGCGTCATCACGTCCGACTCCTCAGTTTACCAACGCCATCTGCCGACTGAAAGGTTGAGTTGACTAATGGACGAGGCACGAGAAACGATGCTTACCCATGCACTATTCCTGCAAGAGTGTTTACAATAATTAGTCCATTAACCTAAACCCCACATGATACCTCCCACACCACTAAAGCAGTAATATCATTAAGAGTCAATGTGGCTCAAATTACCTCAGAAGACCTGTGCAGGGCCATGTTCCACAGACAAGACGTCTGGTTTGGACAAGATGTGTAGCTGGAAAATGGCTTCAGCACTGAAAACTGCTTTGAATACACTGCTCCTCTATCAATCCACTGCACCACACGGACAATCTCATCCGGACGTTTCTCTACAATCACACAACATTATATTATCTGAATAGCTAATTTGAAAAATCCCAATCTATTATAGGTGGAAGGTCGGTTCTCGAACCCTTATTGTTATTAACCATACACCAGTGCTTATTTCTTACACATACCAGATACTGAGACACTGGGATGCAGGTATAGTATACGTATCACAACTTCTTTAATGCACTATAACACTTGAGATCAGCACTTACGAATTACGCAATCTGCATGGCAACATACTAAGAAAAGGTGCTACAGAAGAGTTGAACAGAAGGTGAGGTGAGTAAAAGCAGAAAGGAAAAATGATTGAGTCTGAACAAATTCCTGATAGAAGAATGCTATAATTCTAAACTTAATGTAGATGGCCATGGTTTTCAAGCTCTATTGATACATCTGATCCATCTGACTGCTTACAATATGCAGAGTTATTTACAAAACTTCTCTATCTGACTGTTAAATGCTAACCATCACTGCAAACTGTGTTTCCGTTAGGTTCCCATGCATAAAACCTCTGAGCATACAGCAGTTCACAAACTTTTCCACAAGGTGCACAAGAGTGTATGTGACGAGTCGTACTTTCTCGTCCTTATCATTATACCTGTCTTTCCCACCAAGTATTTATGTATTTATATATTTATATATTCGACCAAGAAGGGCCAACACTCCGCAGGGCTTAAAGTGGCTTCTAAAACGCCTCCAGAGTATTGGGCGCATAACACCCACCAACGTCTCTATAGCGTCCAATCAGATCATCAATCTTCATCTACACCTGAAGTCCAATAGCGACACGACACGGAATCCCCGTCCCAGTGGACAGGACAGAGGTAGGACCCGTCGCTGAGGGGGTACGTGACATATATACATGAAAGAGTAAATATATACCAGTAACATACATAGATGGGAAGATAGACAGAAAGAAATAAGCATAGATAGATAGTAAAATTGTTAGACAGACAGATACACAAGACAGACACACAGACAGACAGATAGATAGACAGACAGGTAGATAGATGGTGTCTCTTAAAAACATGTACCTAATATGACTATTTGCATATGACTGGCAACCATCCAGTTTAATCAACGATTATACAAGGTGTGTGGTGGTGCGACACACACACAGCTGTGCGCAACCATTACCTTTACTAACCTGAGAAGAGGTAGAAAATGGTGTAACTTCGTCCCAAGCCCTGGACAAAGTCCACCGTCAGTTGGCTGTATCCAACATCCCGGTTATAGTACAAGGGCTCTGCATCCATTGGCTGAATTGCATCTGACATGAGATAGTGAGTCAGTCCGAAGATCTGTATCCATTGCTCCAGAGATGATGTGATGTTCGTCTGACACTGGAGAAAATATTTCAATAAGACAAAAACCTTACAAACGATATATCCACACAGTTTTTGCTGGGTAAACAGTAATTGCCACTGCAAGCTGGATTCAAATCTTTTGGCAAATCATTTTTCTAGGGTTCAAATCCTTGAGTGAATCTTTCCTGGTTTCAGATCTTTAGCAAAATATTTCTTGGGTTAAAATCTTTGGGCAAATCTTTCTTGGGTTCAAATCCTTGGGTATATATTTCTTGGATTCAAATTTGCAGGCAAATTCTTCTTCTTCTTCTTCTTGTCCTTCCGGCTGGAATTAATCCCTCGCAGGGGAGGGGTCAGCCAGAAGAAGAAGAAAAAAGTGAAACAAATGTTTCACAGGCCGGATGCCCTTCCTGACGCCCAACACTAATTTCGGGGGTGACCCTTTCTTCTTCTAAAAATTCTTCTAGGGTTCAAATCCTTGGGGAAATATTTTCTTGGATTCAAATCTAAGGCAGTTTCTTTGCGGAACCATATCTTGCTATTATATGGGCGACCTCTCCACTCTGTAGATCGTCATGACCTTCTTGTACCATGGTCTCGGACTGCTACAGCCCAGCATCATGCCTTTGCTTCCGTCGGTCCTTTGCTGTGGAATGGCCTACCTGCTATAACTCATGCTCAAATCTTTTCTGGAGGCATTACTTTTCCTGCCCATTGTCTTAAGACTTTTCTTTTTCCAGAGGTTCCTTACACTGGGAGTGCCTCTGATTAAGGTGTACTGTGTGAGGCACTTTATAAATCTGAAAATAGAATGGAATAGAATAAAAGATACACTGACCATAGACAGACGAGGCTTTGGACCTATATTGTCAGGAGTAATTATCCATGGTGAGCCCGTATTGTCTTGGCTTAGGAATTGACCTTGCTCAAACTTGTTAGCGATATCTGTATACCTGAACCGACAGACTGCCGATCCCCATAAATCATCTCTGTTTCAAAAAACATCAATCACATTAATATTATGGATGCCATTCGCTAGTTACGATTTACGAGTGCAATTAATAACAATTTACTACTCCCGGTACTAATAATAATAACAATAATAAACAAATGATTTCAATCAATAGACCACACAGCATTTTCATGCCCTGTACCTTACGCAAAATAATAATCAAAATAAAAAAATAATAACAACACATGAATTTTACAGTTAATAATAGCAATAAGAGTGGCACATATATTGACCACAATATAGCTTAGCTTTGGAGCAGCATCAATTCATGCTTTCTGAATCAACACTCTATTGATGAGCTGCATTGGTATCCCAGTCACTTTTACTACACACCTTTTGTTAAAGTGCTAAACGAGAGCACTATAGATGGTACTACTAGAAATTAATAAAATAATAATGTGGTATCAGTTGCTGAGGTAATATTTGCTGTTGTAATAATAGTGGTAGTAGTTTTCATAGTAGTTGTTGTAGTATTAGTAGTAGTAGCAAGAGTACTAAAAGTAGTAGCAGCAGCAGCAGCAGTAGTAGTAGCTCAGTAGCCACATCATGGCAAAGATTACCATTCCAGATTTAATTAAATCGCCAGACAAATCTCAAAACTCGATTGGACAAAATTCTAAAAATTCAATCACTCAGAAATTCACATCGTAAACTGATATTGAAAACATGCTAAATATATGCATGCTATAACAACTTAAAAGTTCTAAATGAGTCAGGATTGGATGAATGTTATTTGCTTACTTGTTCATCTTGAACAGCCCGTAGAAGATTCTTTCTGTAGCATTGTACTGCACATCGTCTATTGAGAAATAATTTTAATATTTAAGTTACTGTAGAAACAGCAAAAAGATAAAGCAAAGGCAGCATAATGCACCCACACTATTGTCAAAAAACTTCTGGTCCTGAAGTCAAATGATGTCTCAACTTCAGCAGGAACATCGCCATAGCAATGACACATTTACTGAACAACCCAATTTGTATTGGCACTTATTTACCAACCCCAAAAGACAAAGGCCAATTGCAGCAGGGTGAGAATTGCCGGAGGACTTGGGAATTCAACCCCAATCTTTCTTAGAGCCCCATTATAAAATCTGTTTTCGCACCCCCAATTTCAAGTGGATCAGACCCCAACCCCCACCCATTATTGTTCGACAATTTTCACCTGTGGTAAAGTTACGCACCAGAGGACCTCTGGTATTCATCCATCCTCTACTATCACCTTGGAATGCTGAACAATCACAGTTCTGGCCAGGGCTTAAAGTGTGGCTGGACGGTTATGGACGGCGTCCATTCACTTATTTTAAAATCTGAACGCCGTCCTGTCACTTATTGGCCAGCACAGACTGAAAAGGTAAGGGGCGTCCAGGCACTTCTTTTAGAAAGGTAAGAGGCGTCCAGACACTTATTTTTCCCACACTTTCAGCACTGGTTCTGGCCAGCGTTGAATCGAAGGTGAAAAATAGCCACCAGCCAAAGTAACTTGTGCATATGTCTGATAATCTAGTCCTGAATAAAAATCACGGAGAAGCCAAATCAAGATGCAGCGAACAGGAAACTGACTTGTGTAAGAAATACATTCTGCTCTTGTCCTCAAACCCTAGCTACATACACATAGTCACTTTGTATAGTTGTATACACAAATTACACATACAAAAACATGAACAACAATCTGAGGGTCTTTGCTAACATCCAGCGATGCTATAACGCCTGGCAAAACAGTGATGAACTGGAAAGCTTTTCACTTACAGAGTTCGTTGTAGTACATGGGAATGTCGTCGTTACTGCCGACAGTGCAAACGAGTCGAGCCTTAACAAATGTAAGGAACTTATTCGGCTCTACACTACCTCCGATATCATTCTGAAAACAAAGACCATGGCATAAATAAATTAGAGACCATAATGCAATCCAATCTCAAGACCAATGTCTACATCATATTATGGCAAAAGGCATCACTGGTTAATTAATAGAGAAACCACAGACCACACAATAATTTGCACATCTTTCTTCACCTCTATTCCGTAAGTGCTGGTAAATCATATTCTGTTCTATCCTCATTTTATGTTGTTACATCCGCATTGTCATTTACACATCTCTCTCTCTCTTCATGATGTGCTGAACAGAATGAAGAATAGCATATGTAATATTATGTATCTGAGAGAATACAGAGAACATAAAAATGACTCCACTGTTGAACAGAAGAACACTGGAATCAAGATATGAAAACTTTCGTGCAAAGAATAAAACATGTGACGATACCTTACAGACTCTGGCAACTCGTGAATACCGAAATTTGCCGCAGCTTGAAGCCTCAGCAGCGACCTCACGATAGAAGAAATAAACGAATTGATCGATTTCATAAGTTGCAACAAACGTCACGTCTAAAACCGAAAACAACATGAATTCAAGTCATTCAACCATAACAAAATCGTCATTATTCTGAATCTCATTATACTATTAACCTTCTTGCCTGTTTTGTAGCATTGCTTCCCTTGCGTCTGTTTCTTCACCACTGGAATGGAACTTGGAGCTGACATTCTCCATGTTTATGAACAGAGCATGCATTCATATGCACTAGCACTGACTTATGCAAATTATGCTGTTCCTGTCTAAATTTTTTTCCACAATTAATTGACTATAACTGTATATAACCTGCTTTAAATGCTGCTGTGATCTATCAGAAGTCGTCAATACACCTGGAGTAACCCTGGACAGTTGGCTCACATTCCAACTGCACATAACAAGCATTTAAAAATCTTGTTTCTATCACCAGGGCAATACGTCACGTCATGTCAGCCCTGAGGCTGAATATGTCACAAACTATAACCTGTTCTCTCATCTTGTCTCCTCTCGCCTTGACTATGCCAATTCAAGTTTTGTGGGTCAGACGTTGTGCTCAACAGTCTGTCTGCAAAGCATCCAAAACTCCTGAGCTTGGGTTCAGTTGCACATCCCACTATGAACAAGTTCCTCAGTCCTACTCCATCATTTGCCCTGGCATCCTGTTCAGTATAGGATAAAATTCAAATTGGCATGTCTGACCTACAAATATCTCAGCACCAATACACATTCCTACTCTCTCTCACTACTAACTCCTTACATTTCTCCTTGTTACCTGCAATCATCAAGTACGAGTCCTTTATTTTTGCTGGGCTCGCGTGTATTCCATACATCTGCACCCAGGGAATGGAACTGACTTCCGCTACCCAAGTCGGCACTCAAAATTGCATCCATGTAGGAAATCATACTCAAAGCCAATAACATGTAAAATATGGCGATGCAATGCAAATTTCCATTTAATACTTCATTGTCAATGATCAGCAATTCACCTGGGTCAGAAAAAAGCTGGGTGCGGAGCTGATACAATTCCAGAGGAGAACTGCGATTCTGTCTCAGCGATGACCGATAAATGGCCGGATCATAGCCAGCTGATATGAAAAGCGTAGAATAGATTGCTGGAAGTAACCGCGGACTTGTCTGACCTGGACCAAAAATTGCACAGAAATAACAGCACACCCAAAATATGTCTAATATTCCCACCTCTCTCAAGAGACGTAGCTGGTTCTTCTGTCACAAAATAAGCTGATTTTTCGTGTGAGCCTTCACAATTGCTAAATCTCTATGCCACAAAGCACTCTCTGTTACTACATTTACGACATGAAGATGCTCAGCAATAATGCCCTTACACTGTAGATCAAAGGCACTGAATTAATCACCAAATTTGATTTGCTTAACTAAGAATTTGAATGAGTGTTTTTTAAAGGTACATCAATAATTACTGATTGAAAAAAGAGTCAATGAACTACATAATCATTTAATCAAAAATAATTGGACAAGTTCTGCAACTCTTAAAGGCTAACATCATAATTTTGTTTAAATCCACTGTAACAATACTCTATTCAATTTTTTCATACTGAAATTTGCTGAGAACCAGATATATTAAAAATACACAACAGATACAGCTAAGTTTGAAGATATACAATTTTATCTTGGTGTCAGCTATTGAAGATGCAAAGGAACAGCTTGACCTGCAAATTAACTTGCTAAATTTCTAATACCTTTGACATTTGGTGCAATGTAATACAATACAATACAATTTCATGGTGTGATACTGTACAATGTAACGACATTGAATGATAACACTGAAATTGCATTTTATTGTACCTAGAAATTTATTAAGTGACTCTCTCAGTGCATGCCAATCAGAAACGTATTAAACGATACAAAATCCGAAGGAGCTTACCAACAGAAAGGATTGTGTAGAGACCGTTGGGATCCTTTGGACATTTCGAAACCCCAGATCCCGCACCAACTGGATCATCAGAGTTGTTCATCACAGCGACAACCTGCAGTCTGTCCTGGTAAAAGAAAGAAGTGCAGTACTTTAACTAAACATCAGAGGCAGTCAATAATAATAACAATGACGATTTCTATGGCGCCGTAACACAGCCATGCCGTTACAATGGTTTGGTATGCTAGTGAATTACTTTTCTTAGCTATTTCACATGAAAAGGTGACCATTTTGACCACTACTTTGTCTGGCAGTCTCCTGATCTTCCCATTTACAGAATACATCAGATGCACTCATAGCTCACTTTGCCAGAAGACGCAAATGGAACAGAAGCTATGTACCAGGAACTTCAATAGCGAAGTTCAGAACAGGCAGTGATCAGTTAAACTATGATTTGATTATGCATTATGCTAAACACTGAACCATCAATGTACAAACTACAAAGTATTTGGAAAAAGCGAAATAGAATCTCATTAGCATGCTACCGGCAACTTTCAAAGTCACAGCAAGTAACATATTATAATAAGACTGTAATACAGAAGCCACATTAAAAAGCTGATTTAAAATTATTTTTAAATCCAAATTCCTGAACATGTCACATCAGGATTTGTGCAGCTGGACTTGTTCTACACTTTCATTTTATGCTTGTATCAAGATGTTTCAAAACTGCTCAGTAACATTAGGGCTTAAGGTCTAGGTTGGATGACATTCACTCTTACATACCATGTGCAGTATTAAGAACCACCCCAAAATATCCAACAATTGTAGTCATATAATTATGACTGTAGCAAAACCATACATGCTAGCAGAGTCATAAACAAAAACACATGTTCAAATAAATACCAATAGAAACTCTAAAAAGAAATAAACATGCTCTCATGTTCTCTGATGGCTATTCTTAGCGCAGAACGACACAGATATAACCTGTGCACAAGGCCTCATCCATTTCCACTTCTGACCAAGGAAAATAAGAGCTTTATGTGCATGCTGTTTAAAAACATAGATACGGTACTGGCATTGACGTGGGTGCCACATCTATATAATAATTGCTAAAACTCCTCCCAGCACTTAAGCAACCTGTTGCATTATGACAACATACGATTGAATTAATGAGTATGATGATGAAGATGCAGACTTGTACACACAGGCAAACAAAGAGACACCATATAAACTGAAGAATACCATCTGCAAAGACAAGAATATCGGCAGCCATTACCAGAGTCCTAGTTTTTAAGTCACATGCAGAAACCACAGAGAATTTAAGAACACAATTATACCAGGCACTCTTTGGCAACTGATAACCTACAGGATGTTTGTACACCCTGGCAAATCACTTGCACCAAAATACAGTGCATAAGGCCATCGTTAAAATATTATATTCCTCTTTCATGCCATCAAGTCTACATTGCTTCATTCTAGTGACTGATAAAATTAACATAAACCAGAACACCTTTTGGTTTACAAGCATTAGCTTTTTGTCTAACACAAACCAAAGTGCAGCTTAAGACCACTATTCCCTTAACATTCTACTACACTTGTCCAAATTCGCCATAAATTTTTTTCTTGGCATCAAGAGCATGTGACATTACTGGCATACAAAAAGCATACAAGTGGCATAAGACGGATTAATGTAAAACATAAATCTACAATGACCTACATTCTGCTAAAGCACTGCTACAGAATGCCAATGACCCTTATGCAAACAAGCAGATGCTTTATCTTTTAAAAAAATACTGCACATGTGGCCTCTTCGTAATTCTCTTCAATTGGACATCTTCCCAAACCTTCTCCCAATTAACTAACCAGTAATAGCAAATGAAACCTTGACCTCAGTTACAGATTTGTAAATAAATTAAACATATTTCTTTCTATTACAGAGGGGTCTATGCTAACAGATTCTTAAATACTGCTGGTGTTGTGCATATACAATATAGCATTTGGAAGTACAGTGAAGCAAAGCAACACTGAACAGACTTAATACTGAACAGGTGGTCATACATAATACCATGCTATTTGCATCAATGTCCTTTCCATGCAAGTTATGAGATTAATCAGTGTCATGTTTTCTGATTCCTATCTTTCTAATTACACTAAGGTCCTGGAAAGCCCAGGACCATCCTCTGAAGAATGTTCTATAGATAAAAGCAGAAAAACACACGTTTTACCTTTGTACTGGCCTAGTCAGCTACTTTCATTAGAGCATAGGCTGTGCCACATGCACCTCAGTGTCACAGATCATGTGGATCGAAAACTTTCACCTCATTAAATCTTGGGCAAGCTATAGCAGTTTCAGTTTAACAACACTGTGTGATAACAAGGATCGTTAGTGTCGCCCTTCTCCTTTAACCAGGCTTGGTACTGGCACTACCAAAGTGTCAGTAGTGGCGTGGTTCTCTTTCTCAGCATGGTCTTTACATATGGATCTTAAATTTCGTGACCCGGCTGGTGTCTATTCAATCGGGCAGCAGTGGAGAAGCATCTCATTGGATAGATTAATTCAATAATGAGCAAGGCCGAGGCCATATACAGCCACTACATACAGACATTCACTTTATACATGTATCTTTACATAGTTTCATAGAGTGAACAATCTAAAATGCAGGCAGTCACCATGTCACATTGAGCATAACATAACTACAGTCCAGAAAAGGTACACAGTAATGACATTCTACGAACAACAGAACTTCACATCGTGATTAAAAAGTCTCATCCCGTTCCATGAGGAACACAGGGAGGCGCTCATCTCCTTTTCCATAGCCCTGAGCCAGCAATGGACGGATCGTGATAGGCATAAGAAAATATTTTAAGAACTAACATTTAAGTAGAAATCCTGAGGGTTGTAGTATCCGGTGGCACAGACATAAAGTTCGCCATTGATTGGCAGAACAGCTCGCACGTGTGATCGACAATGGTAATCAAGCTGTAAAAACACATTCGTATAAAGTAAAAACACAATCTATAAGCAATGCAGGGCTGAAAGTGAGCCGGGTCTATTCGGATCTCAGACCCGGCATTCATTTTTTTGGCTCTTGAATTTAGACACTGATATCTAGCACCCTCTAGCCCAAAAAGACCTGGCAATTTTTTCAAACCACTTTCAGCCCTGAAGCAATGTATAACACAACCTCCCTGCATTTCTTTGTATCTCTCTGTAATCAATTGAAAACTATTTTGTTCAATATTTATCACCTAAGAAGCCCACCTGACAATAATTCACATTAAGACTCTTATTTTAGCTACATTTACACTTGGATCAGGCAGAAACCATGTTTCAACAGTTAGGGCATTGCTAAATATAGTGCTATACAAATCTCAACATGTGAAATGAGTCATCAGATAGAGCTGTAAGTGCCTCAGCTGCATCAGCCTTTGACTTTTTTATGCATGCACTTCTGAGGAGTATCCCTGAAAACACATGGTAAACACATGCCACTGCTATTTTACTCCACTTGGAACCAAAAAATACAGCCCATACTGCTAGCCCTGGGATACTGGGATAGTCATTGATCTGAAGTGCTATAGGACATCATTCTTAGCCTTGGCTCATGAGGGCCAAACCCCAGTCCTCTCCCTTGCCATCCAATATTCCCATCTTATAATAACTAGGGGGTGCATAAGTCTTACACAAAACAAGGTCTAAACAAGGTCACCTCTAATCAGACCCATTAATGCAAGTGTGTCAAAAATGAATTCCTTCACAAGGAATCTAAGCCACCAGTGACAAAAGGATGTGAAATACATTTATGAATTTTACCACAGAATCCGTTTCAGCATGTCACAAAAGCTAACCTAAATTCCTCAATGACAGTCATAATGAGAATTTCAACCTGCCACACAAAATTAACAAGGCCTCAATTAAACTTATGAGACACATATATACAATCATAATCTAATTACTTGGCTCACTACATCCTTACTACACAACAACAGGCACTGCACAAATTTCGCAACATTGTTTACTCAACTTTAGAGTACTGAAATTAATATTTATTTATTTATTCAATTACTAGTTTGAAGTACCTATTATGTGAGAAAAGTAAGTTAATCTGAGCTTGAGGTTGGGTGAATGTTCCATCAGTATTAGCCGCTCATCAAAACCAAATCAACACATATGTACATAATTATATGTGATATATATATGCATATATATATATATATGTGTGTGTGTGTATATACTGATTATACTCATATATATATATATATATACATATGAGGTGAAAAACTAAATAATCAGCAAAAGATCAGCACAACATTTACTTTTCGGTCTGGAATATTTGATTCTTTGCAAGCAGCTAAAGAATATTGCAACATCGGTTGGAAGGCTGCAGTGTTTGTTATATTTTCAGATTTTAAACTCTGTAAACAAAGAACCACATAATATATATGCAAAAGCATTAATTTAAGCATGAACATGTCTCAACCAAACTCCACAGCATTAACAATTCAATTATCCACGTTAGAATGCTCTCAGCATAACAAAATCTAAGCACAAGTGAAGGTCATTAGGTTACAAGTTGCAAATCAGCAAATGCCAAAGTTCATTGGCTTTAAACCATGATTATATTGCATGGGGCAGAGGGGAGGCATTTCACATGCTGGGGAAAGAGGAAAATAAAAACAAATAAAATTGTAAGGTTAAGCAGCAATATGGCGGAAACAAACATATTCTAGCAGTTTCAGCAGCAAATCAAAGCTGAATGAATAAAGTATCATTTCAACAGAGCTTGTTATTGTAAGTTTATACTTCAACCACTATCACTAGTACTACTAACATGTACTTTGCTATTTTAGAAATATTATTTAAACAAAATTTAAAACTATATATAGTGCTGACAAGAAAGATAACCCATGTGTTGATGCAATTTAAAGTGCAGCTCAGGATTTCGTATTAGAATATTATTACTACTACAACTACTATCAACTATTGTTATTATTAAACATTACTGTCATTGTTAACAAACTTATAAGTGCTATTGAAATATATAATTAGTAATATTACGAAGTATGGTCCATGACCTTTGTGTCCTGTTGAAACAGTAGTTCACTTTTGTTCCACACATTCACCTTTTTTGTCCAGGATTTTTTTATCACCTGCACCAGCTTTGCACCACAGTCTGCTCACATAATTTATGCCAAGTGCCACCACCATCCTAATGCAGTCTTTCGTCACAATAGATCATTACAGTACATTGGCCTCCCTTCCAATCGAAGAGTGTCCCTGCACCACGCCTTATGCTCTGCAGCACATCAGTTCTTATCCCCCAATTCAGTCATGTCTCCAGCTATATCCTGGATACCTGACACTGGCCGGCCATTACTGGCAGCGCATTGAGTATAGGATAGCTGCTCTGGTTTGGTAATGTCAGTTGGTTTCACCTCAAACTACCTGCGAGGGCTTTGTTGCCCCTTGAGTATACAACTTGCTATCACCTCTGCTTTTCCGACAAGTGAGTGCTCTTGGTTCCAATTGCGCAAGCTGCAACTATGCAAAAACAACCCTTTTCGGTGGTGGGTCCAGTGATCTAGAATGGCCTTCCCAGGTGCTGTGCCTGCCTACTTCCTGTGACTCTTATTGAAGCATTTTCTATTCAACTCAAGACTGTACCTTTTCAGTGCTGGAGCAGGGAGCACCTCTTGTTAGTTGTGCTACAATAATCTATACATGCATTAATTAATCACCACCCATAATACTGTTCCAAGTTACAATTTAAAAATCAAACAACTGACTTACGTTTAAACTGATGTTGTCAGCGTTAAGTCTGTACACAAAATCTCTACAAGCAAAATCCAAAAATGCTAAATGTCGGATTTTTAAGCATAAACACTCATAACATACAACTTCACACACCCACAAACAGAAGCGCAAACACATACATTATCTACGCATTCCATTACAAAAACAGGCCACAAGTGACAAACAGCCAAGGCATAACATTTACAACAGCCAAGGCATAACATTTTATCACTCAATTCCACTAATCTTGAAGTGCACTTGAGGAATTTTTTTTAATTCTCCAGACAATCAATAACTTTCAGACTTGGTGTTTTTCACTAATTTATTTCACCTGTATCTGTAATCAATCTGCATTCTGATCCAAGATGCTACATAAGATGTATCAGTACAACACACTGCACTCAGCTCACGACCACCATTCTGATCAATTGTGATTTTTAAGTATTGAGCACCAATGGGAAGTTTCTCTTGATGAGGTGCTATAATAATTCACGATTACAATTACCAGTACATCAGCAACTGTATACAGCAGAACTGAAATAAATATCCTAACAAACCAGACACTCTTGTTCTTGGGATTGAACCTATAGAACTACAAAGTTACTAGACACATTAAGCATGTGTTCAAATTGTGAAATCTGTTCCCGAATAACAGTGTAATATTTATGCTGTTGGCCACTATAATAGGACAGCTGGATTATCAAAAATATGGTGCTGAATCTGCCTCTATACTTGACAAACGTGGTAAGAGGTCCTCCCTGATGTAACCACTTTTAATAACGACACTGCACAAAATAGTACACCTAGGAGGCTAGGACACACATTGGATTCACTCTATAATATCAGCATGTGTGTGTATATAATAATACAGTATATATTATATACATATAATATATATATATATATATATATATATATATATATATAAGAACCCTTAAAAGTCACCCAACCGGTTTACAATAGCAGAGTAACATTAGTGCAATCCTATTCAAACTGTCTGGGCAATTTTATACAGATGACTCACATTTCATAAACACAATCACTGTTTGACAGGCTGAGGAAATGGAGAGGATAACAAAGTCTGACTTACTAATCATAATCATAAATATGTAATTTCCACAGTGCCAAAAAAGCGTAATCGTAATCTCACGACTTCTACAGCGCCCACAAAAGCGAAGTCGCGGAAACCAGCTTATTCACAGGCGCTTAATCAAAACAAAATCGATAGGCAGCGGGTCACGTCCAGAGAGTCAGGCAGGCAGACAGATGGACGGCTAAGGTGGGTGATGTTTAGAGTTGAAATGTCGAGGGATGTGAGGAGAATGGGAAGAATCAGGATAGGATTTGCGGAAGAGCAATGTTTTCAGTTATTGAGTGAAAAACCTGTGGAGAGATAGCGAGAGGTGGAGTTTTGGTGAGCTCGGGTGATGTGTCGGAAGTTTGCCGCAGTGCTGGCGGAAGTTTGAGCTATTAACAATTTTAAGCATTTTATTTTAAACCTACACCAGAAGATCCTTGTGAGGCAGATCAATAGCCAACGCACAACACGAGGTAATGTCATGAGTTCACTTTCTGCTGTTGAAATATTTATATCAGCATCCATGTACCAGTCATATTAAAAAGAATAGTGTTATACCGTGCTACACCAGAATGAGTCCCCATTGCACATATAATAACACTAAAAATGTACAATATAAATATCGAATAAATTCAGCATCAATTGGCATACACTATTTGGTAGTATATATATGTATACATGTGCATACATTTAATTTAGGACTCTAGTGGTTTGAGATAAGCAGTTGCTATCAGTGTTAAAAATTAATTGCCAACTTACAGAGCTCCTACATAGATCCGGTTACTGTTCTGATCGAAATTGATGTAATGGAAGTAAGGATTGCCACTGGAATCATCAGTGAATATTACTCTTTGATCTCGATCAAACTCTACAAAGAAAAACATCAGCATCAGATAAAAGCATAGACCTACCGTATATTATATAATTATAATTATTGCCATTATCATTTACTGTGTGTGTTGGGGCGCACAGCAGTCTACTGGCTAGAATGCTGTACTGCCAAGCGAGAGGTCAGAGGTTTAAATCCCAGCATGGGCAGAAGTTGTGTAGAGAATTCTACTGCATCTGCATCGCTAGTCAACTCAGTTATAATGAGTACATCGACCAAACAGTGTCGGTGGGAAGATGAGAAGGTGAGGGAGAGGACTGGCCAACAGCTCTCGTAAGCCAAGGTCCAAGAAAATGAAGTCACTACCACCCCATAAATATGTCTGCATCACAGCAAGCTCAAAGAACTGATCTTCTTCTTCCATTGTTATCGCTGTAATATTATTGTATATTATTTTTGTTGGATAGTGGGGTGTGAAAGAGTCAATGTTTAGCATGCTATAGTCCGCCAACTCAGAGTTTGGGAGTTAGCATCCATGCTGAGAGTGAAAATTGAAAACATGTTCCCACTGCCCCTTCCCCCCCCCCAACTCCAGCTATAAAAATAAGCAGAATAACTGTGCTCTAAAGGTGGGAAGATCAGACAGCAAAGTAGAAGAATGGCCACCCGCCCTTAAACGCCCTGGTGAGCCTTCAGCCGATAAAATTCAAGTCCCTGTAACCAGGGTGGAGATGATTTAAATCGGTTGATTTAAATCATTGATTTAAATCACGATTTAAATCAGCAATAAAAATCACGATTTAAATCGAATAGTGAAAATAAATTTCAATCAATGCTTTTGTGCCACACAACTTGCGGTTTGTTTCCTTTCACTTAGCTGCAGCAGTGCAGCTGCCAGTTAGTGCATTCAGCATGCCCATCAGGCTGACTCATCTGACTGACTCAGTAACTTAACCACTTACATAGCGATCTGATTTCGCAGTTTAACAGAACATTGACTTCTTCATTGGATTTAACTGATTGTTCATCGATCGCACTATCAGTATTAAGTATATATACCACTTCAAAGGTGTTAATTTGTATTGTATAACTGCAAAACTAAAGAAGGTAATAATTGTTATCGAATACTAAATATCAGTTACAATAATGCATAGTGGCTTGATACCCACATGGAGGCAGTAAATCCAAACTTAGAACTAGTAGAAAGAAATCGGATTTAAATTTTAAAAATCGGATTTTTTATTTTTATTTAAAAAATCATGATTTTTATCCACCCTGTATTGTATAGCTGTAGAATTAAAGGTAATAACTGTTACCTAATGAAGCATGTGACTTGATACCCAAAAAAGCACTACATACAAAATACAAACTATAAGAAAGAAATCCGACATAAATTAAAAAAATCCGATTTAAATTTAAAAAATCCGATTTAAATAAAAAAAATCCGATTTTTGATTTTTATTAAAAAATCATGATTTTTATCCACCCTGCCTGTAATCACACTTCTTTAGCTGTGTCTGGGCTGGGAGGTCTCTGAGTAAGTTTTTTGAAGAGGTGCTATACAGATTCTCAGAATGAAAGAATGAATGAACCAGATGAAATAATACTGCCAGCATGGACTCCTACAGGAGCTGGTAAGATTACGTCATTGCATCAGCATTTGTACAATATAAATCAATCAGTTAAATTAATCTGGATTAATTGGTTTCAGTCTCAACACATTCATAATTTGTATTCTGATACCACTGGATTAGGATCGGTTTACAATGCCACACCACTGAACTTCTATGACCCTCATATAGCAGGCATGTCCATGAATTTCTACAGGCATTTAAAAGCATCATATGCATAAAACAAGTTCATGGAGTGTCTGAGCTCTGTCATAATCACGTGACATCATGAACTGCAACTAAAGGTAATGTGACTTTGACAGGCCTCATAAAAAATATAATAATGGCATAAATAATTTGAGACACTAATATAATGATTTGCAAATTTATATATATCCAGTAATATGCATTATATAATAATATAATAATTATATACCCTGCCACACAAGTTAATTGGGACACTAAAACAATAACTTACAATTATTAATATCTATTATATAATTATGCATATACAAACATTGATAAAATAATTTTAAGTTATCATTTATAGTGCCCCACATTATATATAATGAATGAATATTGAATAATTATATTATACATGATTATATAATATATTACTTAGATTATCTTTTTAGTGTCCTAAATAATACATGTTACTCATATTAATAGATATAAATAATTGTCAGTTAGCGTTTTAGTGTACCAAATTATTCATGCAATTAACTGCTCCCAAAAAAAAAAATCATGCATCACCTTTATGAACCAGTGTAACAGTAAAATGAAAACACGTTACAAGAGAAATTACCATTTAGAACATATCAACATTTAAAATGTCTCTGAACAACAACATAATTTCCACCACAACGTTAGTCATGTCCTTGTATTTATACATTTACTCATTTCTCTCTTTAATCAAACATTTTAAATTCCTGCGGCTATTTTCTTTTTATTGGACATTGCTCCAGTCACTGATATATAAACACATCTAAAAGGTAGATGAATTAATTAATTAGGGGCACTAAAACAATTCAGATAATCACATGAAAATTATATTATTGCAATAATATACATAAAAGTATAAATATAATAATATTATCATTGCAATTAAGACAAGTTATATGGCATCATCAATAGCAAGCCACATGCTAAGAATTACAGAGTAAGTAAATGTACATAATAAACTACTTCTATAAAAATGGATAGTTCTTGCCTTCTGAATAGATGCAGGAAGGCTGTTTTATATATATTCACATAGCTGATTTATATGGACAAGTAGATATAATGCTATATTCTGTAGGAAACATAACTACTTGTTTTGCCAACAGGGTATCATATGCCAATGACAAACTGAAAACAACTTGCAATATACATCAATCAATCAATCAGAATTTACATAACACCTCTTCAAGATCGCTACTCAGAGGTGCTCCCGACCAAGGCCAATTGAAAACAAGCAGTCTTTAACAGTTGGTGAAACTGAGAACAGTTTGGGAGATATCAAGAATATATATAGACAATGGAAGCCTGTTCCAGGTTGTAGGACCAACCACAGAGAAGGAACGGATCTGCATCGCGTCCGTCGCAGAGTGGGTAAATGGGATCACCACGTCACAGTGGACAAAGCAGTGCAGCAGCCTGTGCAGAGTGCAAGTGGACAGAAGTGGTAAAGTTCAAGCAGATAAGAGGGTGCTCAGCCTGATAAGCACCACCACACCAAGGATGCAATCCTGAATGAGATGTACTGTTGGAAAGGAAGCCAGCACAAAGCCTCATGCATATACTATACTCATACAGGGATATGCGGTTTGATTTGGCAAATTCGCCAACAAAGTCGAGCCTCAGCCTGGTGGACTCACTCCAACCACTCAATCCGAACCTGCGAGAGACCAGCACAGATCTATGGAGTTGCAATAGTCAAGGCGGCTGAGCACAAACGCATGAACAAGAGAGACCACAGCTCTTTAAAATTCGACAGAGTAAGCAATGACCCTGAGCTGCAGGCATACCTGATCCATATGAGGTACAAGGTGAGACCTGAGTCCAGAAGCACTACAAGGTTATGCACCACCAAGCAAAAAGTCATACATAGCTATCGATTGTGCACTAGATAGTTACCTGCTATCTAGGCACTAACAATCATCTAGTATTCACTAGATCCAAATCTAGGCATTAATAACTATCTATTAATAATTATCTGGCCTGCACTCAGATATCTAGCCACTAATATCTATTTAAGCTAGTGTGCAGAGCATGCACTGTACATTACCCATTATGCAATGGGTAAAATGATCACATGCCCCCATACCCCCACCCGGGTGAGGTCCCATGCTACAGAGTACCAGTTGCTCTGATTATTATCATTAACCAACAACAGGAATGTGTACAATGGCCTAGAGTTTAAGCTCAAGCTGTACTAGACTGGTAACTGGTAATATACTAAAATACTAAATCAACTCTATAGCCTGACTAGCATAGTTCAGCTCCATATTGCGCATGTTCCAGTACTTAGCTGGGTTTATGACCCAATTAATCAACAAGAGAAAACTCTGAGAATAATTGAAACTGGTTTTGTCCATAGATCATTCTTAACCATGTATGCTTTGAGACCTTTTTAAAAACAAATTAGCACATCTGTTTGAACCCACGTTGTTTAGACTCCATCAGCCAATGACTTATTTCAACAATGTAAGCTGTATCCATTTCATAAAGGTCAGTATTTGCAAGGTCATGCTATTCATCATACATATCTACCATTCCCATGAGGCTATAGGACGGATCAGTCTAACTATAAGCAGGTTCTCAAACGACTGAAGTCTAGTCAGGAGCCTCTAACAGATGATATCTGCTATAGAACACATTCTGATATAGTTTCCAATTAGACTTCATCATCAGCAGCAGCAGTGGCTGTATCTTCACAGGTTTATTACACCCATCATCCACCATTGGTTAAATCCTCCCACCCACAGCCCAGCGGCAGCAGCAGCAGCAGCCCAGCAGCAGCGGCAGCAGCAGCAGCAGTAGACCGGAGATGAGCAGAGATGCTTTGGATAGTGTCTGAATGAATCAGGGCCAATCAATCACGTCTGGCCCCAGAGACAGACACTAATCTCCAATGCACAGACCACTATTCTAGGAAAGTCACTCACACTTACGTGCAACAGGAATACACACAAACATTTGAAAGCACACAAAGACATGCATACATTACAAGTGTGTACACAGCACACACACATTATGCACACGCACATAACAAGAGGCAAATGTTCCAGGAAAGGCTTACACAGCAAAGAACACACAAGTGACTGTCTAGTCTGTCTACAGAATGATACACGCAGTGCAACATACAAACAAGTATGCTGTACATCTAAAATAACAATGTATGGTATGCCATTTATCAGATTCACTAGACTATTCAGATACAAACTGATGCCAAATATCATTTTCTAAACATCCTAAAAGTGGCAAGCAACAAGGTCTAATGTGCAATAATTGTACATTAAAAACAACCCGTATACAACAAAGTTGAGTCATAGTGAGTTCATTTTTACTATATGCCATAAAGACACCAACACCATTCCATATCTGAATTTGTTACACCATAAAGAATGTAATAAGGAAGTTCTGATGTAGGAAGTATGTTCAATGTTCTTGTAAGCATTCATGCATATACTAGTAGGAATGTATGCATGCATCAAGTTTTTAATATACATGCATACTGCATAGCACATATCAACTACCTCTCAGAAGCATTGCAAATTACATTTATAAGCATATAAGCATAATATGCACAATCCACCTGACATATGCATATATTTGATAGATGACTCGGTTGGATCATGATATAATATGCAAATTATAATCTGGTCTACACAAGTAATCTAGCGGCTGGTACCCAATATATCAAACAGCAGATATGGTACAAACAACACAACAGCCAATGCAGTGTAGCCATATAAATATCCACAAGAGCATTCCAGGCAGCTTTTTTCGCTCCATGGTAACCTATCCACACATAAAGAGTTCCTTATGTTACAACTAAATGATGAGTAGACCAAGTTCCAACTCTGACATCAGGCAGGCAGCACACTGAGCACAGACTCAATTCCCAGCCGGAGTAAACATCTGTTTTCTTAGCATTGTATCTAGGCGTAGGTGCAAAACAATGCAAGTGTGAACAACAACATATGCAATGCATACTGTAGCAAACATGTATCTTCTTCGGATGGTGTTGTGGCAGAATGAGAAATGATCTGCCTTTCAACTCTGTGTTTGACGTCCAACTTCTGGCATGTTATGCTTAACTGACTCACTGTCCAGTCAAGTACTGGCATCTTATAAGGTTACCTGTTATGGCAGCACAGAAATTGCCATTCTTGTTTAATATTACTGGATTATTGCCATCACTTTTGTCCTCAGTTAAAATATCCATCAAACTCAAGACCACACCTCTAAGATATGTAATGTAGTACAATGAGACAAATTACACAAACTGTTTGCAACGTTACATTACCTTGCCATACATACATGGATGACGCATTGGATGCACATGAATAGCACGCTCTCAGAAGTGTTTGACTGTTTGTGTTATTGAGTATTCAACATACACATTATACACACATGTATCCTCCATGTAGTAGGCCTATTGTGCATATATATATATATATATATATATATATATATAATATAATATATAATATTATATATATAATATATATGTACATGTGTAATATTATCTGTATCACATTCTTTTGGATTGAAATACGGAGGTCCACTAAGACATTCCACGTGTATACCACTTTGCTCTGCCAGACACCACAACATCTCTGTTCAATCTCAACACTAATGGTTTGTGGTGACCTAATTGTGGCTCTTTTCCAACACTTCTTTGGCAGGTCTCCAGTGGATGTTAAAGAAGAAGAGCAGAACCTAAAGGCAGCACTGAGGCAACTATGTGGTATGAAGTGTTAGTGACTTCATTTTCTTAGTCTTGGCATGCAAGGGCGGGTGCACAGTCCTCTCCCTTGCTGTCTCATCTTCCCAAGTGCATGATCAATGTATATTCACTATATAACTGAGTTGGCTATGGAGAGCAGATGAAGCAGAAATCTTAAACCAAATTTCTAACATGACAAGGATTTGAACCTCTCTGACCTCTTGACTGATAGTCCAGCGCACTAACCACTAAAGTACTAAACTAGCAAACACCCTGTTAGAGTGCACACTGTCAAGGGATCAGTTTATAGTCACACTGTATATTGGCCAGTTTACGGTGACACTGTAAACTGACCAGTTTTTTTACACCTAAAACAAATAAATAACTGTAGTCTGTAGATCTGGGGTAATTTATAGTTTAGATTAAAAGTTTATTGAGTTAATTTCTTTAGCATGAAATAATGTTCGTGGTCACGCTGATTTCTGATGTGCAATGATGAATAATGACAATAATGTCACTCACATTATCCTGATCGTATATGAGAGAGAGTCTCAGGGTACAAGTCCAGGAAAAAAGTCTTTTCAGAAACATATCTTTGGTGATTGGATTGTATAGGAATGGCTGCAAGTCACGTTCATATGGCATGTACACTATTTTAATACATGTACTAATAAGTAACTTTTACAGACTGGTGTCTAACACACAAAGTACCAGTATCAATCCCTTGTGTATCAAAAGCAGGCCCTATTATAGTCAGGTCAACAAATGAAATTCAGTCAACTCTTGGATACACTGATACGCTGTGTATTCATCAGAATATTCGTTGGTAATGTGTCCAGTTGGTCTCAGCAACAGCCTACCTTGATTTCTACATAAACTTTTATTCTAAACTATTAATTACCCCAGGTATCATTCATCTGTCATCAGTCGCAGCGCACAATCAGTTGATTAGATTTCTCCAACAGGTAAACGGTTATTTATCTGAAATTGATAATTATCCTAATTACCTGAGATCACGGGAACTGTAGACACGAAGCCAAACCCAGCTTCAACACAAACAAGGAACAGAAACGTCGCAAGAGTGTGCATGTTCATATAGCGGACATTTCTAGATGACGACACAGCAGGATGCCAAGAACAGTCTACAGATATTCCGATGCGCATCGTTGTTTATATGGACTCCACTCTAATGATACTCCTTGCGTAAAGTATACATTGCTCCAGAGGTACAAAGAGGCTATCTTCACCACACCAACTCATCTAAAACAACAATGCGTGAATATAATTATAAATATGTAGCTTTCTTAAATCCCAATGTATCCGCACTACACACAACACATTTAAAACAACAATGCGCAAATATAATTATAAACATGTAGCTTTCTTAAATCCAAATGTATCTGCACCCCACACAACACATTAAAAACAACAACAGCAACAACAGCAACAACAACAACAACAGCAACAACACATGAATATAATTATAAATATGTAAAAAGTAAGAATCATAAATATGTAGCTTTTAAAAATCCCGATGTACCTATTCTGGCTCAGGTAAAGAAATCGATACTATGTGCCTTGATGTCTTGTCATAATTATTTTATGTATGAAAATTCACACAAGTCACGAGACTGCCATAAAATACATATTAAATTAAACTGAAGCCATGGTCCCGAGTTAAATCATCACAAGCTCAATGTCAAGTTACCTGTAACCATTCTCTAATAAAACACCTTTACTATAATAGCATAGTGCTGATAAATGTTCTGTTCTAATTCTTAATGACATTTAACATCAATCGGTTATAAATGCAAGCGCAGAGAGCATATCTGGTCAGTCATTTTCATGAAATGCAGCTATGAAATTTCCTAATTTAATAAAAATAATAATAATAAATAAATAATTTTTACATAGGTCTTCAGTTATTACCTACCACCGACTACAGCAATTGTCTTAAACCGTTGAAAGCTGGGAACAGCTATGACTTAACATTCTTTCAAGATTTTATAGATTATCATGCTACTAGCAGAAGTGCAGATTGTGAGATCCAAACCTGTAGACAGGAGGACTCGGAAGATTATGCCATTTAACTAAGCCTGTTCCTTAAGATCAAATTGCGATTTCCCCCATTTATGAAGCACATTTTTGTACACTACTCAAATATGTCACTCTCTTCAAAAGTTTATTTGCTTAAAAAATGCAGTACACTATACCAGGAGCTGCCCAAAACCTTCCAACACTGGTCTGACTATTATAAGTTCAAAACATTAATATTAAGATTACAGGTAATACAAAAAACCTATTGGCAGACTCAAATACATCTGGCATCTCAATTAAATACACATCTTAAGTTGATAAATAAACATCTGACATCCATTATCCATCAAAGGAGTCGACAGGGTGTTTTTCAACTGGTTATGACTTTAAAAAATAATACGATTGTGCTCACAGCAACTAGTTACTGATATTTCATTTAATGCGTTTCAGCTCTTAAATCATACTCAATACATGTCCAAACCACTTTATCCTTGGTTATACATGCTATAACCTACTGCCAGTTTCATAATTATATGGGCAGGTAAAGAGAGTCTTCTAAGATGACTCAAATCCTGGATGAATAAAGACTCATAGTAGTCACCAGGCTAATCAACATCATTCGGATGTTAAAGAGCCTTCTACTCTCTACTCAGTGTTGAGATACAATTAAGATAGTCTAACTAATTAGTTAGAATTGTGAGTATAATAATTAAAACTAATTAATTAGAATAATCAGCATTAGAATTAGCAGTTTAAGAGAACTCATTAGTTAGAATAGAAATTAACTCGCAACTAATTAATTAGAATTAGTCGCTGACTTCAGGATAGAAAAAATCATTTTGTGTTGTTTGTTTGCTTCAATTGAATATTTAGTTTGGTGATAAAACTGTTTAATAGACAAATATTTTGAATCGTGAAGAAACTCATATATATCTCAATGCTAGAATTTTGCTCTTCATCCAATTTCTTCCATTTACTGTGAAGAATAATATTATTCCCAACACCTAGAGCTGAGAGTCTGAGCGGTACATTGGAACTATCATGACTTCTAAAGTTTTGTCTTCATGCCCATTCCTTTACTCATCTGTAGCAGATGCTGCATCACCAAATGTTCGCTCAATAATACTGATTTTGCAAGAACATTATTATTTTATTATTACATAAATTTCTTACGCATGCAAGGCCACACAGAAATATGAATCTGAAGCGCATATAGTCAGCAACCAGAGGAAGATGGAGTTAGATATCCATGTACTTAAAAGCCAAGAGGAAATAGTAATTTTTGAGTCTTTTTGAAGATAAGGAGTGAATTTGGGCAATTAAGTGATAGCAGAGGCATGGAATGCACGCGAGCTCATAACATGATGTATCGGATTCAACTGAAGAGCACTGAGAAATTTTCATATCATTTTCTTACTAGAACCAACGGATGTAACTGCACTCTCCAAATGATTTTTTCATTTCACTGATGGTCATGTTAATGTAATGAAATTTTTATGAAAACAGGTCTGACATGTAACTAAAGCTGATTCTTCTTTTGAAGATGTCATAAACTGAGAATTAAAAATATATTTGTTGATGCTTAAATTAGTAACAAATAAAACATAAATTTATCCAAAAAAGTAAGCAATGAAATACTTTGGCAGGGTAATTATGAGCCAATGAAATTTTAATTGGAATTAAAGAACTTCAAAATAAAATTTAAATAAACAATATATATATATGTTAAGTACTCTTCAGTAACTCAACTGATGGATGCTTTTTTGCCATTCATCACTGTTCACCCTAGAGCTGCATAACTACCTCATTATCTCGATTCACAACAGCATAAGAGACTCTGAAATAATCCATCTGTTTAAAATCTCTTACAAACAAGCAGCTGCAAACTCAATCCTAATTAAGATAACTATTTCTTACATTAACCACATATAGAACTGTGCATCTGTTCTTCCTCCATCATCACCACAAAACCTCTGTGTTTATTTATACTATCCCTCTCCATTTTTAAACACACTTTAGTCACTCATCAGGAAAGGGCCATAACCTGATAATGAAATCTTTCCCCCCTGTGTCTATTACCTGTCATTCTTCTTCAAATTAACTGATTGTCCTGTCTTAAATCAGCGGCAATCTAGCTCCATATATTAACCACCACCAGTCTGATTTAACTAAATGCCACTCAACCAAAAATCTAAACAACTCCATGAGTTCCCAGTATCTCGATTTACAATACGCAGGTTTCTGTCATCTCTCATCAACAGGTATACCCTGCCTCTGCCTCCTTGATACAATAATTCAGCTTTGCATACCACTGAACAGAGCATCCTGCTCCACAAAAATTCCTTTCATTGGGTTTAAGGTTTAACTCACACTGCTCTCATCAAGTTTCAATCCCACCTCTCCCTTTGCCATTTTTTGTGTTAAGACATGGAAATCCTCATCCAAACAATGCCCTATCACTTCGGGAATTCCCAGTGCTAAAAGTGTAAAAAAAGAAGTGCCTGGACGCCCCTTACCTTTCCAAAAGAAATGCCAGGACGCCCCTTACATTTACAGGTGTGCTGGCCAAATAAGTGGCAGGACGGTATAGCGATTTGAAAACAAGTGCCAGGACGCCGTCCATGACCGTCCTGCCACACTTTAAGACCTGGGAATTACACTAGGCTTTGCACTCACTTTTATAGCTCATCCTTTGCACAACACATGGGTTCCTACACCAAATAGTTAGTTATCATACAAGAGTGGTCCTTGCACCACCTCTATCTGGCTGACCGTCATCTATGGGGCATATGCTCATGCTTAAATACAAAAGAATACAATACAGCTGCGTATCTAATCCTCTTCAAACAGTTTCTCCAACTGGTCACCCAAAATCTCCTGGATGACATTATAATCCACTGTGCTTGAACTCATAAAACACCGAATTCAACTTAATTCAACTTACGGATAGATTCAGCTGCATTCTATGTCTTATGTCTGCCTACCCGCCTGCCTGCCTGCCTGCCTGTCAATTGGATCTTGACCTCCAGCTGTGTCTGACCTTAACTGACTATTAATTTTTGGACAAAAATCACCATGCTCCCATGAGTTTGCTTTTCAGGTACTGTAAAAATATCCAGCTAACAATTACAATTGTTATTTACTACCAGTATCTCAAAAAGATTTCAGAATTATTGGAATATTTTTAGCACACTGGCTTACTTATACCTCAACAAGAATGTACATACACACAAACATATGTACACATATATACAATTATACACACATGTATAATATACATACATACATACAAAAATGCATACCTGCACTACGCAACCACATCTAAATGAGCGACGAAAAAACAATGATAATTGCAATTTCCACAGCAACCAAAAGCAAAATCAAGGAAAACAGTTCCTCACAGAACTTTGCTAAGTCAAAACATGATCAATAGGTGGGGAAAATGGTTCCTGGTTGAGATCCAAGGGACACGCAGGCAGACAGTCAGACGGATAAGGTTTAGAGTCAAAAAGATTTGTGAAAGAGCAGTGTTTTCAGATTAGAGTGAAAGACCTGTGGAGAGATAGCAAAAGGTGATTGTTTGGTGTGTTCCTATAGGATAAATCAGACATTTGGGGTGATACAGGCAGTGGCAGGAGGTTGTTTCAGAGAGGCAAAACAGCAACAATTTAGCTATGCGTCAATTTACTCATTTTTATATCATCTTGAAATTCTTATGTTGTTGGCTTGTAACTCTACTCAACCGTGACTACTTCCTATGCAAGCATGCAAGCCAATGGCCCTTTAAACCACAGCAACTAGCTACTATAACACATTGTCTATAATTTGTACTTTCATGCAGGCCTACACAGTAAAGAATACGCAATATCAATTAAGAAGCCAGCAATCAACTATTTAAAAGACCTGCTCAATGTTGCAAATACCGACTGTGAAAGGCAGGTATGCTCAGACCCATAAACACGATGTTCAAGGCTGTAGCTAAAAATTGGCCAACGGCCATACCATACCTGCTAAAAGCAATCCAACGCAGGCCTAAATCAACACAACTGGTATGCAGTCTCCATCAGAATCAACCTACATTTACATCGACAACGACGACGTTAAATATCCCGCAGCTAATTTAATGGGAAACATAGGGCCTATAACATTATCTGCAGTATCCATTGGCAATCCTTGGACGTAAATCAGTGTTCACATTTTTAAAATGTAGCCGCTCAACGCTGCTGCGAGGATCCGCCCAGTAACACAGTGCAGGGGTCGGGGCCTCTGAACGCAAATCGAGCGGCGAAACGGCTTAGCAACGCAACAGAACAGGGACCGAGCGCTCGGACTGAATGTGTGTGTGTGCAACCAGCGTAGACACAAGACAGCAGCAGGCTTCTTGCGCTCTGGCTATTTGCCCGATGACTGAATGACTGCCTGGCTTATGGACAAAACAACAAAGACTTTCAGAAGGTATTAGAACGATTGAGACAGCTGTCGCATAATATAATAAAATTACTATCGCCCCTGTTCACTGTGCTGAAGAAAGGTTGGTAAAGTCTGTAAGAGGGGACAACATCCTCTTTCAGGCATTGACTAGGGAAAACACTCACTTTTTTAGTCCGCACTGTATTACTACTCATCCTCATTGAGTGTGTAATGATACCCACAAAGGTCACGAAATGTCAACAGCAGCTTAATTAATAGCTTATCAAGAGTCCGTTAAGTAATAGCTTACCATACCTAAGTTATTCAGAGGTGGCAGCAGGGCATTGACTAGTGAAAACAGTCAGCATTGTTGGAGACCGTAGGTAGGCCTACTCCATTGTTACTCATCTTAATTCAGCCTGCCATTATACCCACCATATGGGTCCCACAGAGGTCGTGAGACAGTGGGCCAAAAATTAATAGCTCACCGAACAGTGGGTTACCTACGAGCTTACCCACGCTATAACTGGTAGTAAAAGTGTTGCCATAAATTCAATTTTAAAAAACCGCAGGCGATCTAACAACTCAGTTCAGTGATCCAAGCACCAAGGTCTTTTATAAGAGTCCCTTAGTCATTTATGGCAAAAGCAGTTTCAAACCTTGACCTTCCATAAATAAGTGACTGTGTGTGTGTGTTTGTGTGTGTGATTGTGTGTGTGTGTTTGTGTGTGTGATTGTGTGTGTGCGTGTGCGCGTGTCACAAGGACTGACGCAGTGGACACTAATTCAGTTATTGCTAAGTGCTGAGATCTTCCAGCCCAGACATTTGATGATGGGACAAAGTCTGGCTAAATAGGTTGTCCAAACGGTTGATATTAATTAAATCAACCTCTGACTCATCAGTACTGCTTGACATTTAAATTACACAATCACCTTACAGATCATCTAGAGCCCATCCATTGTTATGTTTAAAAAATGGTTTTCGACCACCCACTCCCCCTCCTTCGCGGTGTGACTCGTGCATTTCGCGGAAACCCACCCATGTGCACATACAAATAAGCTTCTCTGCCGCCACCTTACAAAAGTTAAATAGCTAAAGTCAACTATAAAACATTTATTTTACAAAAGCTTCTATTTCTCTTTGCTAAACATCATTGTTTCTTTGGTAGATAAAATTTGGTAACTGTTATGGTTTACTGTTTAGATCCAAACAAAATTTAATTATAATGTAATCAAACGCCATAAGAGGACTATAGATAGGATACAGTTACAAATAGGCTAATGTGGATGACATAATTATAAATTTATTTTGCGTAAATACATTTTGTCGATACCCCCATCCCCGCTGTAAGCATAGGTACGCAAACCTGGTGACCCTCCTCCCCATCCCTGCTTACGTAATATATGGATAGCCCCTACCGTGAATCGATCACTGACAAACACATAAATGAATGCTACGTATTGTTCACTATTCAGTACCAGAAAACAAAGCCGACTAAGAACAGCCAAAAACCTCGAAAACAGGCCTTATTTTCATTCTATGTATTTAATGCAAAGAATAAAATAAGTAAAGTAATAAATAAATAAAAATCCCCCAAAACTTCTCAGCACCACACAGAAAGTTGTGTAAGGAATAAGGAAGGGGAGCTAATTCACCACTGCTATGGCAAGAGAAGGTCGTATGGTCAATTCATGAGCAAAGCCAAGACTCATTGGGAGAAAGCATGGTGTTAAGAAGGCAAACAGTGCATAGGGTGCTTACTACTTAGACTTTTCTTCTATTTTACCTAAATCTACCAACACAAATAATCCATGGACACAAGCCCGACTCCGTTTTTAGAGGGGATTTGTACACATTGAATTTTCTGGGGGAAGATGGTACGTATTTAGATGCATACACTACATCGTAATTTATCCTGGGGAATCCACTCCTGGGGAAACTCCCCACACTCCCCAGAGATGTCTAGATAAAACACTGGGTGGCAAGCTATTCCAACATCTGGGGCAAGCAGTTGAGAAAGCACGACCTTGACTTTCATACACATAGATCACTTTAACATTCATGGCAGTTATGCTTCATAAATAACCATGAAAACGTTGAAGGGAGCCAGGCCGAGTCCTGCTAACTATGCCTTAGGCAAAACATGTGCAGAGAGTGTTAAGAATACTAATTAACCAGCTGTGTTGTGATACCAGAATACACAAAAACAAAGACCAAAAAACAGAATTATAGATATATAGCTTTCAGGTGATCTCAGACTGATCTGCTTGAATTGTGCAGTTCTGACTTGATAAATATATCTGAAACGAATGCTATGCTATAAAATTTAATTTCAAAAATCTATTCAGAAAAATTCTCTGCATTATTTTTAATCTATGGTGTTCAGTTGGTCAAACATCCTGAGTTTAATATAGCACTTCATGTCTGAGTCCTTGACAAAATATTTAATGGTTCCAGGATTAAATGAGGAAAGATAAACCTATTTCTACAGCTTCTCCACCATCTAATGGTTTGCAAACACAACATGGGAGGGAATTTGTAAGAAAAAAATACTCAGAATGGACGAACAACCCCACACAACTTGGTGGACAGATAACATTTTGTCCAGTGCTTTTTGCATTATTAGAAGGTTTAACACATTAACCCAATACCCACTGTTAAAACATAATTTAATAAGACCTTACAGATAAAGGTCTAACTGACACACATTAACCATAATATTATTTAATATGTACAAAATGTATGATGTATGCATATTGTATGTACAGTTGAACACATGCCTGCATGGCTGTCTGTATGCATGTCTGTATGCATGTATAATTAATATACATGCTTGTATGTGTGCATGCATATGCATAATAATAATAAATTTTATAATAATAATAGTAATGATAAAAACTATGTATGTATGCATGAAAGTATGTATGTATATAATTATGTACAATAGATGCGCATTATTTGTTCATTATGCAAGTATGTTTTTATGAGAAAACTGATCCAGTAACTTCTAATTTAAGCAGACTAGACACAATAATTTCCCCTATCTTATACGGCCATTAATGTTGAAAGGAAATTTGTTTCACAGTTTTAACCATAGATTTAAGCATTGATTCAGCTTTAATAACCATTAACCAACCCAGTACGGACTGTCTATGAGAAATGCATAATAAAGCTATTAATAAATGCCAACTGATCTAAAACGATTACAAGTGCTAAGCTGAAATCACAGAAGCATGCAGAGGAGATGGATGGACTGGTTGAAATACATGTAAAAAGTTTTTAAATGGATAACTTGCAAGATAGCCCACCACTGAGGCAAAGGCACAAGATGGCAAAAATCATCAGTACCGGTAATCACTCAGTCGATTTACTCTTGATGAAAGAAATGCAAGAAACTTATTGGTTAACATTACTCTCGTTGATTTATAGTCAAGTTTAGACTTACTGAAAGGATGGCTGTTGGGATCCCGGGACTAAAATCCAGAATAGATAAAATGAAGGCCATACATACATGCACACAGGCACGTGGGCAAAAACACACATGTACATACACACACATACATATATAAGACATACATACGTACATACATGCATATGTGCATACATGCTGCATACATACACTGTACATACATGTCATGCATACATCCGTTCATCACTTCATCCAACAGACAAGACCTCTTTTGGTTTCCGGTACTAGAACTGCTAGGGCTCAGTCTCCCTCATTTATTCAATTGGTCCTTCTCTTTGGTATGCTCTTTATCCATCTGTTCACTCTACAAATCTGTCGAGCAGACAAGCAGTCTCTCTTCTTCCTTCACTCTTCTCAAAACCTTCTTATTCTTGTGGGGCCCTGCACACTGGAAGCATGTCTGAACGGTTCATTCCACTAAAAGCACTTTACAAACACTTCAATACATTTACAATACACACATGCAATGTCATGCATTAGATGCATGCATAGATACGTGCATACATAGTACATACAGATAGAGCAAAAATCCATGCACAATTCCCTGATGAGTGCTCAGTTGTCCCATAGGGCCAACTATTGCTACATTTATTGCTGTATTGTGTATAAATTTCCATACATAATTTCAACAACTTCACTTTATTCACTCTTGCAACAGCCAATAGGCCTAGGTGGAATCTGACAGAACCTGACATACAACTGGTCAGACTTACACTTCACAAATACTTAAATACAATACATACATTCATGCATACACACATACTTACATACATGCACACAATACGATGTTGCCAGAGCACTGCAGTACATAATAGGCCTTGCCCAAATACACTAGTGATTACAATCTCCAGACACTAAAATTCGGATTTGCAAAACCTGACCAAATTGATGACCTCCAAGCTGTCTCAGTTACACAATGCCGCCTAGCTAAGATTTCAGCCAATAAAGTTGTGTTTTTATTTAACAGATACGATGTTATACTGTGCCATGATATAAATTGCCTGTAGTTTCCCCTAGGGTCTGTTTGGCGTTGGGCAGAGAACCTGCACAACTTACTAATGCCTGCCAATGGCGGTTAGTCTAATAAAGCATGCTTTGTTTTATAAGCAGGATGTCCTTCATGTCCTTTGGTTACTATGCTGGCTTAGTTCGGTTGGTCAAGAACCAGAGACTTCTCAAAGTCTGGTGAAGAGCCAAGGAGGTTGTCATCAGAAATGGAACAGGACCTTGAAAAGCCCCAGGCTCTTTATGTGAATCAATACGAAGACAATGGTGGTGAGCACACAATAGGATCTGACTTAGATGGTGAACCCTTTATAATACCATATGTCTTGACATTTATAATATCATTTTTTTCTTTCTTCATCCACCCATTACATCCATCCATCAATCCATCCGTCAGCCCATCCTGTCATCATCCATTTATCCATCCACACATTCATATAGAGTTATAGACGGACATTATACATCCATTTGCAACTGTATGCATAAAATGGATTGTGCCTGCATATATTAAACACTGCCTGGGTATACTTCAAATGCCAGTAGGCTCCAATGTATATAATAATAATTATAATTAATCAAAACAAAAGAATGCCAGCCAGTTCCCAATCAAGTGCACTCATTAACTTTCTCTATGGGCAACCAGATTCTCTAAATTCCTGCGAACCTCCCACCCCAATTATACAGATCAAGACTCACTCTGATAATTAATCTGATGACGAAGACGCCACTTGTGACCTGCACAAGAATCATCCACATATTTTCTTTTAGATGACATAACTCAAATCCAAACTCATCCCAAACTTCAGTAAGTCACAGGCCATGCAGCCCCGTATGGCAGCTTCATACACAACACAAGCATACTTGCTGCATTCTCTATACTTCAGACCGCCATCTGTTGTCTTTAAGGGGTGGGAGTTGATAGTGACCTAGTCAACAAGACTATATTATAGGCTAGGTCTAATTTCAGCAAGCAGGCCTAGTACTCTGGCTTTATTTTAATATTCAAGCTGGGTAACCAATTCCATTCCTCTAAACTCCATAAATTATACATCATGTCATCATCTTTGTCCTTGTTGTCAGTGCTATCAACATCGTCATCCTCGTCGTCGTAGTCATCATCATCATCATAATTATCATCATAATTATCATCATCATCATCATCATCATCATCATCATAATCATCATCATTTATAATCACATCCACCCTCATCATTACGGATTACTCATCAATGTCATCTCGAATTCCACCCAGTTCATATTAATCAGTAATCAGTTCAACTAAATCATGGTCTTTCTCATCATAAACTATATCATTATCAACATCTTCCCTTTATCCTGAGTACAGTCATGATCACTATCATCTCAGCCATCATAATTTTTGCAGCTGTCACCCTTGTATAGCCTAATAATAATATACAGTGAACATAATAATAAGTATTAATAACCATGACTCAATCAAACTGGAAAATTAAATTCAAACGAGGAAATACAATATTCCCCTTGATATCACAATAGATACATCGTATACATCACTCACCTATTGGGTAAATAACGTGTAAAAAGGTTTTAAAACAAACGTTAAGTCTAACTTGTCACAGAGAAAACACGAACTCAAAGCTAAATTTGCTTGGGCGTTGGGATATATATATTCATAGGCCTACAACCGTTTGTCCAAAGACATGATTCATGGCCATTTTGAGAAGGCTTGCACACACAGACACACAGCGTCACGCTCTAATTATTATCCATTATCAGAACGCATGCTCCTTACAGTCAACTTCTAAGCAGTGTGGTACCCAGTGTACAACTGTACTTGTAACTGAACATGACTGCAAACCCCATTGTACAGCACTGGCAGGGCCTCCAAATAGTCATTAACTGGGAGCAATATTACTATTGCTGCAGTGAATGAACATCAAAAGGAAGTTCTGATCTAATGCAATAACTTTTAACATCTAAAAATCTTATTTACATAACAATAGCAAAGCTCAAAGTTGCTTAGCTCCTACAGATTGTACATGTATCACGTATACAATATACAATACATACTTATCAATGGCAATACATTAAAGCTGCATTTATTACATCTGATCTGACCAATTAAACTTTGTTTCATAAATCGCTCAAATCCTTTTTCTCTTGCCGTGGCTGGTCAGGGAGTGCTCCTGAGTAGGTTTCTTGAAGCACAGTTTTCTCAAATAGACTGAATGAACGAATGAATGAATTTATTGAGAGCAGCTTGAACATTACAATACAATAAATACATACAAGTATTGAACACAGTTCTAGCCTAAACAAATGCGACTGAATGCATACAGCTAGAGCTACCTTGAGGCATATCAAAACAACATGATGTAACACTTCTAGATATTCCAAAAGCAAGGTCTGATGCACAAGAAAGTCAAAGAGGTCGTTATGTTTTGCCACAATATGTAATGTAAAAAATAATTTTTTTCTATAATTATAAAGTGAATTAATGACTTTGACCCAACTCATTTTTCAATGAATTAATTGGGTGAGATCCTTCACCATGCACTACAGTATTAGCACTTGTTATAGCACCCCTTCAAGATCTCTACTCAGAAGTGCTCCCAACTACAGCACGGACACTGAATCAGAGTTTCATGCCGAACATGAGCAACTGCCAGTGAAATAGGCCTACTTGCTCAGGGTCCCTATAGTTTAGTAGACACATAGCCTGCTTGAATAGGTGCCATGCCATTTTAAGGTTACATGCATTATACAGATCGTGCAAACCCAACATTTAAATCTCTTAATAAGTAACTCAGCCAATGTAATGTAGTCATGTCGATTTCACTCATGTGCAAGAGTCTTCAAATTACAACCTTGAATGAACAATTCCCATATAAGCCACCCGATCTGCAAGTATCCTTCGCAAACGTACCAATTACACATGTCATACAAAGTAATGGGAGAAAAATTTACCCACACATGAGGTGACTGATAAGTTCGTTTCAAGTCTGAAATTATAAGCAGAAATAGCATACGATGCAATTCTGCCAATCGCATTTATGCTATCATCAAGCAGGAAATTATGTTGCATGCAGCTCGTATACCAGCTCCACCAGCATCCCTGGATAATGGCTGGTAATTATTTAAAATGAGGATAATGAATCACAGCAACCTGTGTTCACGCCAGATATCAAACGCTGGGGGGATGGCACCAATATTTGATCAGTTTAGCTGAGTAATGTCGGACACACCCACATGAACAGGTATCATCCTGATCCAGATGAATGCAACATGGAATGTGCATAAATAACCTTTGGTGACAGCATATATATTATGTTAGAGACTTTGCTATATAATTCCCACAGTGAGTTATCCCCAAAGCTGTCATCGAGGCATAATTAAGATTTGGGGACAGTTACCTAATCTCATCAAAATGCCTCAATGATAAGAATTATGGAACTCTCATGTGTTCATTCCATCAAACATATCCTTGGGCAGGACTTCTATTAAATTTTAAAAATTCGACTCAGTAAAGAAAGGTTAACATATTTTTACACGGATTCCCAAAGTGTTTATGCACATGCACTGCAGTTGTCTCCAAGGCTATGTACAAAACACTAACATTTTAATAATTCATATACAGTGCATTTTAATTTTTTAAATGTGTAGTTCAATTATAATATAATAAATTATTAGTAGTATATTTGTCAGTTAATTTTTTTATTATGTGAATTCAATCATTTCAACTATATACAGAGCTCTATTATAAATGTTGCAAATGTCAAAAGTCAGTTAAAAAATTTATGCTTCAAGAAACTTCTTGTAAGAACTTTCTCTCAGTGTACTACCAAAAACTTATGTTAAAGACAAAACCTCAACATGAAATAAAGAAAAACAGAACGATTCAAAGTCAACCCACAAAACACACAGCAGATGGGAAAAACACAGGTTCGCATAACTATATATACAAAAGACTGTTGTGTCAACTTCTTCATAGCCAGCAACATACAACACAATAAAACTTTTAAAAAACTTGCAACACAAACTTTAATGCCAAGAACTTACTGATATTTATAATTAAACGACGAAAAGGCATGGGAAACATAACAAATTTAACTATGCGTACACCCGCCCTCTGACCTCAGCCAAATAGTGATCGTATGCCCTGATTAGCTTCTGCATTATATCAGCACGCATATTTATATGTGCAGTCTTCATTGCATACAAACAAACATCTTGCTGTCCAGATAGGCCCACACTAACAGGCATTAAAAATGCAAAGGTAATACTGTAATAGCCATAATAAGCCACTAGGCCTAAGCTTAAGTATGCAAATCTCTTCGGAATTTCAACCTACTGGTGTCGTATATGTCTGTTCCTGGAAAGAGTGGAAAGCAGAACTTTTTAAAGAAATAGATGGCCAACTGTGATAAAAGTCAATAACTCACATCGCGTCGTATGCGCAACGTCGGAATGGCACTGAAGTTGTACAGCTATAAACTTCGATGGCAACATCAATAAACTCGCATTTAGTCAATATACTAAATGAATTTTAAAAGTGTGTCTTTAACGTTATAATCATTTACTATTTATATTTATTTCATTATTTTCGCAGCAGACGACAAAAAATAACTTTCTCCACACAACCGGAAACTCCGAAACGCAGATCCAAAGTTTTCTTTTCCAAAGAATTTGTATTCCCCCAAAGAGTCTATCGCTCCCATTTTGTAACTATGCTAGTTACTTACTGACTTGAATATCGGCGAGAGTTTAATTTCCCGGGTGTAGAAACTTCTTCTTGGTCTAAGACCAGAGTACCAGAAGCAGAAGAAGCGGACGAATTTAGCCCTACAGGATGTGGACAAACGTGTACGTGTCTCGGTAACTTTGTCAGAAAAAGGGAAGGATGCGGTGGGTTAGGCCTAGAGGAAGATCTCGCAATTCGAGGACGAATTGGGGGCATAGGCATAGTGGATCCTTCTGCAAGATCAGACGATATCCTTGAAGGAACAGCGTACGAGTGAAAACGACGCAGACGAAGAGGTATCTCGCTGTTCCCTAGCGTAATCACGTCAGTCATTTGAACGGCTGAATTAGACGGAACATCCGACAGATGGGCAACTTTAAATGACCGAATTGGTGTGGAGTCCAAATCTGTGGTGTGGTGTGGCACATCGGCTGTCCTCGACAGTTCCGCAGAGGTGTGGTGACGCCGGCGAGGGTAGCCTAATTGGACACGCGAGTAGGACTAGGGAGCGAAATTTTTCTTGCGTCTTTGATTTCGTGCCTGCGCTTCAAGATGGCGTCGCGTCTTCTGCGTAGGCCTACAATGTCCTGCTCCATGTTGATCATCTTTATTTGTTGACGATGTCCTAACGCCATCTGTGCAAACGCACGCTCCAACCGAAACTGATACATTTTATTCGCGAAAAGAACACGCCGTCCTTCATGCGTCGACTCGAAATGATACTCGTCAGCCTTCGTTTCCATTTTGCGTAAGAAAATGTAGGCCTACACTAGTCTAGTCTAGCCTAATTGTTGTTCTATAGGCCTAAACAGGCCCGGATTAACCACAGTGCTGATTGTGCTGCAGCACAGGGCCCCATGTTTCGGTGGGGCCCCCAAATTGTAAAAGTAAAAATAAATAAAGTGAGGTATCAAGGAAAGAAACAGTGCAAATTGCAATGCATTATGCATATCAAATTAGCAATCATAGCTATGATTAAATATATAACCAAATAATGTCATGGCATATGATGACGTCACTTTGATGTAGGCCATCCCTCTCAAACTGTACGAGTCACTGATAACTTTTGTGGAGGAAATGCGAGGGACTTTCGATGGTATAGAGAAGACCTGGGGTTACATGGATAATCACCAATATAAGGAACCAAAACATGGGCGGTGGGCGGATTTTTATCAGGGGCTAAGGGGGAGGGGACTAAGCCCCCAAGAAGGTCCAGAGTCATATTTTTTTACCATAAACTGGTATTTTTCTCGGTCTTAGCCCCCAGAAGGCCCTGACTCGAAAATATATGCGGGAAAATGTGTTTTTTTCACGAACCGAAACTTCAATTTCATGACCCAAAAAGGTCAATTTTGGGCGGAGAAAATATAGGGTTTTATGAGATTTCGACCTGATGACTAAAAGAAGGTTATCAACTTTTTGTGCTGAGGATAAAAAAAATGTCGGCACCGCTCGCTCTGGAATAAGTTTCCGCTTCAACCAAAGCCCAATTTTTTAGCCCCCCCCCCAAGAATAGAAACCAAACTCCGCCCATGATGTCAGTGCGTGAGTCTTGAGCTCGTGACAATTGTCCTATCTGTACTTCTTATGTGCTTTAAAGTATGACAAATTATGTTTCGGGTTATTGTATGTCTGCCTGGCTTCTTAAAATTGCAAGGGGCCCCGTCATTCGATCAGCACAGGGCCCCCAAAACTGTAGATCCTGGCCTGGGCCTAAAGTTGCGACGGAGCCTATTTTGGCACATAGGCCTACAATTAAAGTGTTGTAGCTTCATAGGTCTAGGCCTATCTCAGCTCAGCCGTTGTATGAATCCCGAAGCTTAGGCCTACCACTTTTCCCACAAAGTCAAATCGACAAGACTCTTATGTTTGTGCATAGGTCTATCTAGGACCTATGTTTAAGGCCGCGTTGGCCATGATCATCTAAACACAGTATGAGAATTGTGGAAAAATAACTGGGGGGGTTGGCCTATGATAAACTTGAAATTTGGGTATGAAAAACATACTTTAACATGGGGCTCTAAAAATGACTGGGGGGGTTGAACCCCCCCAACCCCCCCGGCAATTCTCACCCTGTCTAAACAATAATTATTATCCATGCAAATCTAAATAACAGAGCGTTAGAGATATAGGTGCTATTGTAGAGTACTTCACTGTAGCCAGGCCCCACTCATAGGTTAGTTTTCACTGACTTCATCTGTCCTTGATAGGCCTACCATCTTGTTGTTCCAGATCTAACCAATTAATCTCATCACTATCCGGTTATCTCTACTTGCGAACGTCGAATTATGGCGCCTCTAAGACTGAGGTACCCTATTATAGAGGCGCCTTGACGATCGCCAATACAAATACTTATGGTCCCTTGATATTATCATAGAATAATTCTATTGCGGACCATCACGCAGTGGCGGCGCCAGCAATGCAACTTCAGCAGGTCGTGTCAGGTTTAAGAAATTAAAATAATGTAAAGGTATTAAAATTCCAAAATAATTGCAGGTCAAGGGTAAAATTAATAGGCAGGCCTAATGACCTACGGCAACCTATTTTGGCGCCACTACTGAATGTATAATCACTAACAGGCCTACAGACTTCAGCAGTGTGGCATCCTTTCAAACGTAGTGAGCAATACGAGAAGAGCAGAGGAATTACGATCGCTAAATAAAACTTGTAGACTTACATTAATCATGTTGAGTACATTATCGAACAAACTATATTATTGATGTTGGCAAGCAACATATATAATCGTTGAAAGATTCAACATTGAAATCAATAGACTTAATTGCTCTTGACTGCACTTAAAGGCAATTAATGGTCATTCAAGTTTATCAAACAACCAAATTAATCATCTCGGAGACAACTACGAGTGTCCACTCCACAGCTTAAACGGTCAAATAAAAACGGTTCTTAAAATATGATGCTAATAGAAAAATTAGTTTTAGGTGGACTAAAAGTGTGAGTAAGGGCAACATAAGTGGTGGTAGTGGTGGTTTCCGTCATGTAGGAAATATTAATGGGCAGTGATTGAAAACATTACAGTACTGAACTGCTTTGTACAGAAACCTTCAAAATTTTATTGTGATGTGCACAAAAAATTTCTAACCAACTTCATGTGACATGCATACAGTACTTGAAATTTGAACTCTTCTGATTATTAAGACACTCAAGTCCTCGTTTAAATAAGTGAAATTTTAACTGTTCCTTAAGTCTAGAGTCTTTGAAATGCCTCAAGTGACACTCCAACAAAAACAAATTACATTGTTCACGCATGTATGACTTATTCGGACTATCTCAATCCGAAGAACTTGTGTTAAGAACGGCTGCGTTTGAACAACAAACATCAACGCTGTTCCCACCATCTAATGAAGCACAGAAAAAGTCAATTCATAGGACTCGCAGTCTAACGTTTGAGTCATTTCATTGTATGAGACTGTTGTTTAAACACAGATGTGAATGAGCGCAATAGAACGGACGATGAATTCTCTAGATATTTCTTGCTCTCATCAGATGTTCAACTGCAGCAGTCACGTCTCCAAATGTTCCAATAAGAACTACAGCAGAACACAACAAAATACTCAGAAAAGGAAAAAAACACAACTCATGCTAATTTATTCATACGTGTTCTTACCACCAGTTTATCGTGCCTACACAACCAAAATTTCCTAGAGAAAATATCTAAAAATTTAATATTTTGGTCAAAAGCACATTCAGCGTCATCATTCTCAATGCCATACAATACAGACATTACCCCAATACAAGTACACAGGAAATCGTTATATCACATCTTTGATATCCACCTTGAGAAACCATGTAATATAACATGGCTGCATAATAATTAGGTCTTTTGCATACCCAAACTTTGTTTGGTAGCAGTTCTCCAGATGAAGTTATCAGAATTCATGTCATGCTGAAGTGCACTAGGATTAGACTCCAATAACCTCAAAGGTAAGGTGGGACTTGTCGTCAAAGAGTGTAGCCAACAACATAACATGCATTTGGCAATTCAGTCAAAGTACTATATAGAGCAGTTTCCAAACATCAGTGAGCATCAACTTCTAATTGCTGCAATACAATTTTCCATAATGCTCCAACCAGTGGCATCTAACCCCCTGCCTCGAATGGGAGCCAACACTCCCCATTCTTGGCCAATTCATATATTAGAAGCTCTAAAGTCCCTCAAAACAGTAAATCTATATACACAGACATACAACCCAATTTATGGCCAAAATGTTAATTCCTCCACTTCTGGCAAGTGGCAACCATGGGAGATCGCAAGCCCAACCCTCAAACATTCAATGCCACTGGTTCAAACTAATGTTCAAGATGCTATACAGCTGTAGAGAATATGAACCTTGTAGGTTGGTTTCTCTATCAGAGAAACCCATTGATGACAAGCGGTCAAGCTGCTCCACATAACGCTGTTCAGGAGGCTGGGTCTGCAACGCACAAACGTAATATGCAAAGTTAAAATGCTTCGTATGTTAACATAAACGGACAAAAAACGCAACTGCCATCTGAAATGGACTTCCTGTAGCACTTTTTATAATGTCCAGATATCACTTCACAATGTTCTTCTCTAGCCTTAAGACTTTTCTATTTAGCTGAGGTTTGATCGGGAGCGCTTTTGAGTAAATAGTCTTGAAGGGACAAGTAGCTCTCCCAAAAAATCAATAGATAAACTGAAAATACTAAAGAAGGATGAAATGGTTCAAACTTCAAAAGTTTTATGCATAACATGAAAGGAATTAAATCTTAGAATTGGTTAAATATTCACATTATTTCATTAAGTTTGACACACATACCATTTGCCTGTTTGCCATCTGTTGTATGATCTGTGACATCATGACGGAGAATGGATCGTACTGCGCTCCGAGTATATTTGCCGCTCCTCTTCCAGCGTCTCCTGCAGCAGACGGGAAAGGCATCGCTCCAAAGGAAGCAGCCGATGGTGGAACAGAAAGGTACGGAAGGCCAACACTGCAAGAATCAACAACAGCCATACCATATAAATAATAAGCAACCATATATATTATAAAATAACTATGCTTCTAAGATAATTGTGGACACCAGTTTGAACTAAAATGCTTCAAATTGCGATTGAGCCCCATTTTTAAGAAATTTACAAATTCCTGACATTAAATCAATCATCATCATCATCATCATCATCATCATCATCATCATCATCATCATCATCATCATCATCATCATCATCATCATCATCATCATCATCATCATCATCATCATCACAAACATCTGGATATCTACGGTAATTGCTCTTCCCCTGGCGACTGACTAGCCACGCTTCCGATTCGCATTTTCACATGACTTTGCTCGTAAAAAAATAATAATAGCAAATTTTTAGAGCACAAGACAATGCACCGCAAATGGTCAAAATCAACTACAACTAATTTTAAAAAACAACAAAAATGAGCCTCTCTAGCTCCTTTTAAAGTTCTCCACCAATCAATATCCAGGTAACTGTTCACAATGAACAAGAGGCCGACCATTCCATACTCTTCCAGGCCAGATAAATACCCTTGCTTTACACATGCTGGATTTTCTCTCCATTTATGCTACCACAGGCATGTACCATCGACTGGTATTAGTGCTATCTATACCAGTCAACTTCGACATGGCTCGAACTGCAGTTAGATTTGCATCAGGATTAGCTCAGTGTTAAGCATCAAACACTGATAAAACATAACTGACTTACCTTGAAGCAAGGTTTGGCGCTTCCGACTGTAGAACGTTCATTCCCTGCTGGATTCGCAGCATCGCCTGAAGTGCCTTTGGATTTGTCATCAGCGTCTGCATCTCGGGATTCTGCATCTAGAGTTAAGAACATGAAAATTTACAGCATGTATCAACCTGAGCTCTAAACAGGTGTAACTGAGCACAAGTCCAACGTTTTCTTCATGTGCTGTTTCAGCCACAAAGGAAATTTGTGTTTTCTTAAATGGAAGCCTTAAATGCATGCATCGTGGCAATACCAAGGTTTCACAAACTCGTTTGACCCCCATATATGCGATTTGATGTGCATTTGGTTCAACCCCTCCCTCAATGACGACACAATACATGGATGGCCCCTACTAGTTGCATAATAACAAAATAATTCAATAGAAAGATTTTCAAATGTTGTAAAAACAGTGGCATAGTACAAAGAAAGAGGCATTGACTTATGCTGACTAAAGTTAAAAAAGGCAAAGCCAGACTATAATTTAAAAGAGTGAAAACAAGAAAAGTGACATATATATTCAATCATCGTACCTGCTGAATGTATTGCGGCATCATCACTGCCATCTGTTGCTGCAGATGCGGATTTCCAGAGAAAAGCGGATTCTGTGCAATCATCTGAGAACAGAACAAACAGAGAATAATCAAATCGAGTTGTCAGTACTACTAAACTGATAGAAGACAGAAATAATCAAGCATAATATTCTCCAATTTCATAAAAAGTAATTAACCTTTACCCCTCGAATAAATTTTCCGCGCCAACCCACCCAGCTCGGAATAAAGTTGACGTTATTTCCGATATTGCATATTTTCCCCAAGGCGGTGGCAAAGATTGCGACAGACAGACAGGTAGCGTGTAGCTTATATTAGGGGATGCCTTGTATCGTTTGGGGTATATGACAGATAGACAGACAGTGACAGACAGACAGACAGACAGACAGACAGCGTGTAGGTTGTTTGAATGGTGCCTTGTATAGTCATCCTCGTAATCCTTATGATTTGGTGGCTCTGTTTTGTCATTTCGTTATTTGGGGTTTACACAAGCAATCGACTAACGTCTCTCACGGTTGGAGCAGAAGAGACTTTGTCTTGGAGATACTATCTCTTCAGGCAGCTTTGTCCTAATTAGGTCAGACTTATAACCATGGCTCGGGTATGTAATTAGAGCTGCCTGAGGGAATCAGACACCTAGGAACTAGCACGCACGCACACACACACACACACACACACACACGTATATATGTATTTATCTACTACAGATCTTACAACTGGCCTGTAACTGGAGCAAGCTGAATTGCTCTTGCTATGTAGGACTATAGACACATTATATATATATATATATTTCAATATATATTTATATTATACACTACAGCCACTGACCTACATGTTTCTAAATAGCCCAGTACATAATTCGTTGGTTTATGGCAACTTTTGGTCCACTTAATACACACTCAGATTAGTCATAGACATTTGTCCGCTTATACCGGCCAGCCGAGTGCAAGCCGGTTTATTGTATGTCCGCTGGTACCGGACACCCGAGCGGTAAAGGTTAAAGTCTCAAAACAGATATAAAACTCTCAACATGAGAATGCAAACAAAATTCCCAAAAGACGTACATGAGAACATTTTCAAAACTGATACAGAATTCTTAACGTAATTTAGGTAGATCCGTAGACAGAATACATGAATAAAAACATGCTGATTATGCATATGATACACATTTTTTAAATATACAAAACATACAGATATTATGCAAATATATATAACTTTGAAATACAAATTTAAAACAGTTAAGCTTAAAAGGCATCATGTGAAAAGCTAGCAGAGACAAGGACAACTGACCTGTTGAGCCCAGTGAGGATTCTTAGCCAATCCCTCCATGATCGTTGGCATATAGGGCGCCTGGAGCATCTGCTGAACCACCTGCGGATTTCCTGCCAACTGCTGAAGCAGGGTGATGGAGTCTGGCAGCGTAGCATCTAAACACATTTGATAGTGGACATAGATACATATGTTTTAAGTTACAAAGATACCCGGTAACCTAATCACAGACATCCAAATATTAATGAAAACCTAACAAATCAACTCAGGACAAAAAATATCAGATTACTCCCAAAGATGACAATTTAACACACCAAATGTACCATACATGGTTGTGTAAAAATGTGCACATCTAAACATTTCTATAGCACCTGCCTACGTGCTACATTATACTACGTGGCAAGGTTTTCATGCACAAGTGTACCAGGCTACAAACTATACGAGCTAGGTTAGTGAAAGCAAAGTTTCCACTCACTGGCTCCTAAATTAAATCCTGGAATATTTAAACGAGTTGGCACACTTGCAGGAGTTGACCCCTAAAACAACAAATATATTCAGAATACACTGGTTAAAGCAATAATAGGCATAAATTTTTTTTAGTAATCAACAACATAACTCTGAGGCAATTTTGAAGATGAAGCCTAAATTGCCCGACACATCTTTTTGTCCTAATAAGTTGATTTATTTCAAATCCTGAGGTACAGATTTAAATCAAAATAACAAAGCCAACAACAATCACCTACTGGCAATTTCAAACGATTGACATATTAATTACTGATTAAAAATAAAAGCAACACCCATCAAGTTATGACTGCAATTCAATATTCTTGGACTGGTTAGATCCATATGCCCCAAAGTGTGTTTACTTTAAAAATCTGAATTTAATATCAACAACGGAACAAGATTGAAAAATCAGTTCACCCAAAAATGCTATTTACAAGTAGTTACGAGAGTTTGTAAAGACAACATGAAAACCACAATCTTACGTCAGCAGCATTGTTTTCTCTGTCCAGGTCAATAACTTGTGTCATTAAGGATCCCATTGCAGCCGGATTTCGAGCGTCTCTTTCCTGCTCAACTTGTGTCAACAAGGTTTCCAGTGTGGCAGGATTTCGAGCCATGTCAAGCGTCTACATAAAAAGTCATTTCACGAACATACAATAGTCATCCAAAATCTGAGTAATTATATATCAGAGATTAAGAGCTGTACTGAAATCGTTATGCCAGGGTCTTCATTTCCCCTGGAAAGATATCTAACTGCTTAACAGCAGAAATAAAAAATATTGTTAACAATAATAATAATCATTACATATTATAATTATTACTATTATTATTAGTCAAATTATTAAATTACTTATGTTTGACCAATGTCCACAAGCTATGACAGTCAAAAGTAAAAAATGTGACAGAGAAGCATCCTTAGGTCAAAGGCTACAAAACAAGTCAGACCAAACACAATCGGTGGATTTCACGTACACAATACATCATTTTTGCTTTGTCTTAAACACTTCCGACTAAATTTTGAACTGATGGTGCTGACAACTATTTATCAGGGACCAAAGAATAGTGCATAAAAATGAATATAGTGAAATAAAAAATAAATAAGCTTTATGGTTTGAAATAAATACTTCTTGATTCTGTAAAGTTTCGCAATAGAGAGCACATTACCTGTCTCATGACTTCAGGATTGTTCAATAGATCAGAAATCTCTGGATTGCGCTGGAAAAATAAACAAATATTGTCTTCATTCTGGGCAATCTAATTCACATTCCACTAGCCAATCAAATTCCTATGTTGGAGATACAAGGTCCACTGCCCAGAAACAATGCAAATAAGTTTGACAAGTTGCTCAAATCTAAATTATATTGCCATGGTTTCGATGGAGCACTTCTCCTCAGCGTGAGCAAGTTTCTTGAAGGGGTGCTCTACACATGAAATCAATCCATATGAAGATCAATAACAGTGAAAAACAAAGCAAGGAGTGCTGTGAGCTGAAACTACAATCCACCAATCATTATATAAGCATTGCGAGCGCTTCTGAGTAGCCTACCTTGAAGAGGTGCTATATAAATTTCTGAAATAAATAAATAAACAAATTGAGACTGCACAGCTACAACTGAACATGCTCTAAGAATATCACAAAACTCGATACCTCCAATAGTTCCCTGCTCTGTGGAGCTGACATCATCATCTCCTTCATGACGGCTGGATTAGCCATGAGCTGCTGCACCAGAGGATTATCCACCATCTGCCGTATCATCTCCGGATTGTTCATCATCTGTCAAACCACAAAACATCAATAAAACACACAGACCTGTAACAATCAGTAATAATTATTAAAAATCCAGTGTCAATCAAGTTATTTAGAACACGGGTGGCATGATAGTTGCAGAACCAGAATCTGTAATCTATCAAACTGGCTGAAACTAGTGATTCACATTGATCAGCTATTACTTCTTTTCATTTCAGCTCTAGCAAGCCTTTAAATTTAATTACGACAAACCATACTTCGGTAATTATGGAATATATATATATCTATATATATAAAAATCTAACCGCGTTTGGCACCTGACGAAAGATCTCCGAACTTTCTTCATTGATTGCTTTCGAAACTTCACCAAAACGTTTAGTTCCAACACGGCCGGGTTTGCAGAATGCTTTTTGGGAAAAAGCGCAATCTTTTAAGCTAAAAAAAGCAACTTTGCAAATTCCGCCGTTTTCAACACATAGCCTACGCCCGTCAATAAGCCTTGCATACCAATTCGGGCATGTTTGTTCCGTCAATTTCTTTAGCGCATTTCATTACGGCCTTCGCATTTTATTACGGCCTTCTTGCTCAAGCGTTTTATGGCGTGATCCGCGTTGCCATCGCGGAGGGGGAGGGGGAAGTCTTTTTTGCCACAGCAACGCGTGGCTGGGTACAGCTAGTATATATATATATATCTATGTGTCCAAGAAAGCACTACTTAACAATATTTACTGACAGACAATTGACCACATGCACATAGCATCAAATACCCAACTACAATAAAAACTCAGTCTTTTTAAATTAAAAAATATATCTAGCGAGAAATTCAAGAAGTACAGTAGTACACAGTTGGTCCAATTGTCCATCTCAATCTGCTCAAGCAATTGTTTGATTGTTCATTGTACCTGTTTCTGAAGCTGCTGCTGCAACTGAACGAAGTTGAGAGGAGTTGTTCCCAGTGTGGAGAATTGTGTTGGTCCAAAGGGAAAAGGAAATGAAGCGCCAGAGTCAGAAGCCTACATAAAACAAACATAAACAGCATATATGTGAAGCTACTGCTACAAGACCCAGCGAGAGCAAAAAATACACAATTACAGAACAAAAACATCTACAACGTTAACAAATGCAGTTAGGCATACTACACAAGTACCTTCATTTAAAAAAGCATGCAGCTCTGGTGCTGGCACAGTGGCACATCGAAGGAAATAAGCATGAAATGGTACTGAACAGCAACTAATGCCGTACACCAACCTCCCATCCAGGACTTAGGATTTTTAGGCAGAGCTTGCATCCCATAGGAGAGACAATGTGCAAAGTAAGTTCACATACAACCGCCATGAAATCAAACACTATAAGTGTTTTCCTTTTCTTTAAAAATGTTTAATACAACACAACAGGTGTCAGTCATCAAGAGTCATTTAGTAATTGCACTACATAAATAACACAAAGAGAGAGAGAATGTACCGGAGGCTGACGAGGTCGAACAATCAGGTAAACAGTCGAATCATCGGAGATGTCGTGCATCTGCAACGTCTCTTCGTCGAGCAGCATCTTCCCAGAGAATATGAGGCAGACGCGGTCAACGGACAACTTCAGGTGTGAACCAACCGCAAGCTTCAGCTACAACCACAGACAAGTAATTACTGGTAATTACGATCTTCTGAGACTATTGAGACTAGGCTATTATAGTCCAAGCCAACTTTTGGCGGCTTCGGGTATACGGAGATTCCACCAATGCTATTCTGATAGTATGCCTACTAATGATTCAAAAAGGTTGTGTGACCATGCCACTGCCTCGGAGCCATAACGATGTGTGGGTCAATGTTATTTCATTGTAAAGTTCTCAATCGCTGTTACTACAACATTTAGACAATTAGAGTGTGCTATCTTTGACGACTGTATGAACCATTGTATCATAACCCAGTTTCACTACATGTGCCACATTCAACACTGTTCAAAACAAATGTTGACATCACATTCCAAACAATGTAATATCCCAAATCACATCACATATTTTAACCCTTTGATGTTGAGCTGCATTGATCTCCCATACATTAGTACACACTTGCCGATAAAGGGTTAAGCTGTTAAAAGGATTCATTTAATATCTGTACATATTTAAATGAAATGATGCGTAAGTTTCAGAAGACTGGCTTTCTGGACATCGATGCGACTATTAGATTAATTCAGTGTGCCATTGATTGACATGCAGTGCATTATACGTCTGTGATGGTTGGACGGACAATCCAAGAACTTTGAAGAAACATGCATTGATGCGCTAGTGTTGACCTACACACCACACGCAATGTGTCACGCATGTTTCAGATACTGAAACAGACACAGAGCTTATGATTGCCCTCAAACAAATAACACGTATAACATATACGTCGTATATCTTTATGAGAACTTTTGAACGCGTGTACCTCAGCGACCGTTGCATCAGGACCAACAGAAACAACGTTCGTCTCAGTCTGCGTCTTTATGTTGATCTTCATCCGAATTTGTTCTGGCTCTTCAGGCACCGGCTCTTCTTCAGGAATCGGTTCCTCCATTCTGGTCTCGTCTGGGGCTACTTCTGGGGCCACTTCTGGGGTCACTTCTGGGGTATCCTCCCCTGTCAGAACCTCAGTACTCACCTTGTCCACCTCCTCACTCTCAACAGCTGAACCTTCATCTTGCTTCACCTGCTCTGGTTGCTGTAGAACAAGTAAAAAAGCAAAGTAAAAGAGCAAGGTAACCTAATTAGTGCAATCAACTCGTCACCATTGCTACCTGCATTGAACCTCAAGTCTTAAATTCTTAATCAGTGCTCACCTGAAAGTGAAACCAGTAGGCTGATAGGTCAAACCACGCTCTTGATATTTGACATATATGAAAAATATACAAATATCTGAGCCAAACTTAAATGTTTTAATAAAAATACAAACTTCGTCTACTTTTGCTGAAAGCTCTTACAATAGAAATCAACAACATGTCAAATTTCCAAACATCTGTTTAGTACCATAATGCGAGCATATATGCTGCATATTGAAGCGGATATTTTTTAATAGTTACATCTATATTTTATTATATTTTTGAATAGTTATATCTTTGGCAATGGTCCTGGTGCTATCTATATTAACAGGATAAATGGGACGTAAAAGGAGATGGTCCCAAGCTACGTGGACGAGTTCGTGTGGCTTTTACAGTTCGCACTTGAACATCCCGTGCAAAATTGCATAATGAATGGTAATGACCAGAAAGCGACCTTTTCAAGGCCACCAAATCTATATGGAGGAATGTGTGATGACATAATACGTCATATCAAACACTGCCTTTAGGTCTGTAGACATAGCCCATGCCAATTTAGAGTTAAACAATCACAGCACAGAACCAATCTGACAGAAAAGCTGACCCCCCCCCCCCCCCCCCCCCCCAATAGTATAGGTATGCAAGCACATCTAAAAATCATTCATTGGTTTAACCCATTCTTGTCAGACTTTTGCAGAAAAATGAGCAACTTGACGGTATCAGGGTTAAAGCAAAGCATAATATTAAAGTACAAATTTATTTTCTAAATTTACTTAAATCAGCATGCAAATGACTCGTTTTCTGTTTTTAAAACAAGCAAAATTACACAAGCTGATATTCGTAAGGAATTTATGCAACAGAACATAAACTGGTACATGAACTTTCATTTTGGTCACATAAATTTGAGAATAGGCCTATTTGAAAGTTCAAGGCCATGGCCGTCTGGCACTGGAAGCGCACAGCATAATCAGACTCAAATATAAATTACATCAGTCTCGCAACTCTTTTCTTCTGCTTCTCCCTCGACTGGCTGCAAAGGGTCTTCGTGAACTGACGTCTCCATTGGTTCGGGTTCGGTTTCCATTGGTTCGGGTTCTACCGGCTCTGGTTCAGCTTCGACGGGCAGATGCTCTTCGGCCGGTGAGCGATATTGAGGTTCTTCAACAGCATCTGTCGGTTTAGACAACTCCAGCTCCACATTTTCACCCTGATTGTCTTTTTCGCCTTCATCGGTTGCAACATAATCTGGTTTCTCCAATACAGGATCCACATTTTCGGCTAAATTTCCAGATTCGTCTATGAGATTCGGAGTGCTTTGTTCTTCCGCCATTTTATGTTTTCAAACTTTCTCAAACACAGAATCCAAAATCTAGCACTGTGATATTATGATGTCTATGGCACTGACACAAGGCTAAAATATGATAGACTGTCCTTGTGATTAGAATATAATATCCGGTTCAGTAGATGACGCTCTCCAGAGCCTTCTATTCGGAGGCTCTGACGCTCTCGTATCGCAAAATCATTGAAAAATATAAATTAGTGTCAGATAGGCTACATTGTCATGATAATAATGCGTCTTTTTTGCTTAACACCCAGCCACAGGTATCTTACAAAAAATTAGCCCATGCTTCTGTTGTATTGCTAAAGCTAAAGAATCTAATATCTTTGGCAAAAGTTGACTAAATTTAAAAACTCTTACATCAACTCACCTAATTTTCCGTTTTCCAAGTCTATCATCCACAATATTTACCTAACAGCTGCTGAGTAGTCCGGCTAGCAGATTAGAAGTGGAAGAAAATATTAGAAATATTTGGCCGGACTACTCTTTTTGACAACCTCACTAGATACAGCGCTCTTCGATAAGCTGATGCCCTGCCCTTGGCTTTAGAGTGGTGCTTTATACTTTTGAAGATTACGATTACATTGTAATTTCAGTAAATCAAATTTCATTGTTTATAAAGCAAGTCCTTGAACTATCTTACTGGCTAACAACGACGTTTTCCATTAGAGTTTTTTGGCTGGCTAATTAAAAGTAGACTTCGGAACGAAGAACTCGGAGGTCGGTCAAGTACTCAACTTAAAAGTACGATTGAACGATAATTCGTTTATGTGAGCTTTAACTTAACAGGTAATAATTATAGCAGAAAAATCCCGATTCCTAAAAACGTGTAACTTTGAACTTCGTTTCTGGAAATAGGCGACTACATACGGCTTTGCATCATCTGTTTCCATGCTCCGTACCCTTGTAAGACGCCATGCACTATAAACATTAATATAATAGGCTAGGCTACTTGTAAACAATTTATTATTGGTGCATAAATGAGATACCATGTGATGCGGTTAATGACTTGTATAAAGTGAAGTTTTCAAAAGCAAGTTGACATGGGATCATGATTTAGTAAATCACGTTATCCTGAGCTTTTGGTTAAGCTGCGTCAGTGGCCTAGTTCTTTGGCATCATTGTTTTAAACTGTCGCAAATTACTATTGAGACATGGAGTAATTTCGAGTAAACGTAATTTTTCATCATTGCTTGGCACCTTAGGACATCCATTAGCTGATGGCTATTGATTTCCTTTGATACGATCATTTGAATGTTACAATTTGATATGCAGTGTGGAATTAGTAAATACAATGTTAATACATTGCTTTAAAGAATTATGACACCTGTTATTGTTCAGAAGGACTGAAAGATTTTTGTTAATGGTGTAATTCAGTAGTGAATTAACATTCATTATGCGATTTTGCACGGGATGTTCAAGTGTGCACTGTGTGTTCTTACAAAACGCAAAATCACGATAGTGTTTGCAGGTGGTTCTTGTGGGGCTATAGCTATGGGAATGAGAGATGGCTAAATTAGTTTAATTGCTAATCGATTAGAATTAGTTGCTTTGTCTAATCAATTAGTTGTGATGGGAAACACTTATTGATAAATTAATTACTATGGTTATTTCAGTTTCTTTCGACTTTCTGATTTCGTTCATGAGTTGGACCAGCCATATTGGTTTCAAGCATGGTGACAGTAATTGACAAGTAACAGCTTTACTTTCTCGAGAATTACTAACTGTAACTCTGACTAATATTTGTTGAAAAATTTTGCATTCGTTGATAAAGCATGGATAAACCTATGGTTTGAAAAGTCAAAGTTCTTGTTTTTGTGTGAAACATAGAATAAAAGAAGATCTATTTATTGATCTTATATATATATATGTGAGATTCAGTGTAATACAAAAATAGTATGCAGCTTCGGATCTTTGCCCGTCTGCTGCGTCTAACCATGTATTGCTCGCTGTGAATAGTGCAGATTCACATTAAAGAGGGCAGTGGTATGACGCAGTTCTTTTGCTTTGCACTTGTTTTTAAAGTTACTATTGGTTGCTATATTTATTCTCATTTGTCCTATCAGACTTGCAGATGCATGGCACAGAAGACTGAAGCTACAGCAGTGACTAGTGGTCCAGTCGTACTAGGGATGTCTGTTGGTCAACCACCTTCCCGACGATTCCATGACTCCGTGGCGTATAAGTCAGTGTTCCAGCATGTACAGTGGCAGCATCTGGCGGCCGGGGTCAGTGGGGGAGTCGTCGCAACCCTCATCTTGCACCCTTTGGATCTAGTCAAAGTGCGGTTTCAAGGTAAGGGTGGAGATCAAACCGTAGTTGTTGTGATAAACTTTGTTTTGAATCCAAACTGATCTTTTAAAAAAAATTCAGAGCAATTTCGGTTCAGCTGAATGAAATGAGTTTGCGCAGTGTAGTTGGTGCACATTTGAATATTGTCTTGTTGTTATTCACTAGTTTTCTTTGTCTGAACTGAACACACTTATTTTTATAAAAGCTGGGCTTTTCTGTAGATGAGAGATTCTTTAAATAGATGGAGGCAATGAGTCTGACGGAGAGAGATTCGTAAAATAGATGAGGCAATGAATCCACGAGAGAGAGGATTTTAAGATAGACGAGGCAACTGTAGCTGTAGAAATTTGCCTTATGTCGCTTGTCTTTTGTGCACCGAAAGTTTGCTGAGATATGTATTAGACACCAGCATTACAGACTTTATTTTTTATAGTCATTGATATTTAATTGTTCATTTACTGCGAAGCGATTCATGATGATGTTCTTCATTTGACCCATATTGACCTTCATTTAATATGGAATTACTTATACTGAAGGTGAAGGCGTTTGTGTTTTCCTTTTTCTACAGTCAATGAAGGCTTGAACATTGCTCAACGACCTCAGTACACCGGCCTCATCAACGCCATTTCTTCCATCGTGAAACAGCATGGCGTTCGAGGTCTGTATCAGGGAGTGACTCCAAACGTCTGGGGTGCTGGCGCCTCCTGGGGATTCTACTTCCTCTTGTGAGTTTCACTTTCAGTTTGTAACTCAGTGCTGACTGTTTTTTTTAGTTGAGAAGTAGCACGTAGGTCATGCATGCAATGTCACAGTCTGTATCTGACGTTCCAAATCTGTGTGTGCTGTGATAGAAAATTTACAGTTTGGTGCTCTGATCTGTAGGAGAAAGTTGTCTAGCTATTCTTCAGCTGAATGGTATATAGTAAACTCCAGATTATCCCTTTGCCATGCTTGTGAGCAGTTTATGAGGTTGTTTTGGAAATCAGCCATGGATGTTACTTAAGACATTGCTTGGCATACTATATGTGTCATTTTGATTCAGTTATGGGATTGTCATTTTGTTCCGTTGTTGTTTTTGCCATTTATGCCTTAAAACAGGGGTGTCAAACCTTTTTTAGTGGCAGGCCAGTGTGAACATCTTCTAACAAATGGTGGGCCAGGGTATCGAAGCTCCTGAGCAAAATTGGGTAGTGATTTGAGAGGGAGCTCCGGACTTGGTCAGCCAATTCCCATAAAAGTCCAAATATTGAGAAAAGATTTTGTTTCAATGTCCACTTTTCGCTTTTTATTAAAATTTGACGAAATTTTAAATAATTCTTTAATCTTTAGAGAAGGCTCCGCGGGCCAGAAAAAAATCGTCGACGGGCCAGAAATGGCCCGCGGGCCAGCTCTTTGACACCCCTGCCTTAAAATAAAAAATCAGTGTTGTCTGCTTTTTGCTGTGGCTTAAGAGGCACTGATGATACCAATTAGCCTCAGTTGGTATATCATAGTACTAGGTAGCTACACTAATCGTCTTTGTGACTTCTTGTAAGGCGCTATATTAATGTCTTTAGGAAGTTATACTTACATGCACATTGCACAATATGCATTTAGTGTTGGCTGTACGTTTGATAATGTTCTATGATTTCAATGTTCTACAGCTACAACGCAATGAAGTCGCGCTGGCGCAATGGAGACAGTGAAGTTGTTCTGTCTGCTCAGGTTCACATGGCACTTGCTGCCCAGTCAGGTACAATGATCAAGTTTAATGATTCGAGGAACCATTGCTTATAAGACTTTGGTTCGACTTGAACCGTATGAATTTTTTAGTATCGGCTCAGTCCTTTGGTTGCAGATTTAGTTCAGGTTTAGCAATCAAGTTTTGTTTTGTTTAAGGATGATATTTTATGTTCAAAAGCTCAGTTTAGTTCAATCTCTATCTTTAACACTATCACGTATCTAAGTACATACATGTAGTTCTACCATGGCTTTGTTGCAGCATTCAGATTTGGTTCTCCCACTGAGCAGATCTCTCTTGTGAGATTTATCACTTGATCTCCGCTTGTGTATGTCTCAACTGATCTGATTTGGAACCAAACAGCAGCTTCTTATACTTGTCCTCCCTCTTCTAATAACAATATGCCCATGTTCATCCAGTGTTTATTTATCTATGATGTGCAAACCTGTGACTCGAAAAGTTAAGCTTTATAATATCATTCTATATTATTTACGTGTCCTGCTGTGGTAGGTCTTATGACTCTTGCTCTGACGAATCCACTGTGGGTGGCGAAGACGCGTCTTTGCCTTCAGTACGACCAGACGACCTCTGCGAAGACTTTCTCGAAGTCAGACGTTAAGCACTACAGAGGACTCGTCGACTGTCTCCACAAAACGTACAAATCGGAGGGATTCCGAGGGCTGTACAAGGTAAACAATTGTCGTAAGGAGATGGAAGAAAACTGCTTAGTATTAATCGATATTTGATGCAGTGGCTAATAGAAACCTTATTCTTAGAAATGTCACACAATGTTCTATTTACAAAGCTTATCTGGCTTTCTGGAATAATCTGCTATTGGTTATACGATCAATGGCTTCTTTGACAGTTCAGGAATTGTCTGCATGACATAAGACTTTTTTTGGTGATTTCTAGGTAGCCATACCAAATTGCTTGTACTTTGATTGCTCTGATACAATAATGCAATTATATAGGCTTACATTACATTGACATACATAATTGCATTTTGGACTTGTCGTCAAACATTCTTGTGACACTTTGACTGATTGGCCAAGTTATTTCTGTTGTGTTTTTTTTAACCTGGGCAGATTGTACTTCATTGTGACATGGAACAGTCTCAGATTAATTGGAGTCATTTAACTAATTAACTAATTAAGTTTTCGCTTTGAATATTGTCTGATTAATTTATGATGCTTTGTGTAACCTTATTCCTGCTTTAGTGTGCTTGATACACACGGACCAATAAAAAAAACTGATTGATTTAATGAAGCAGAAATACTGGTGATAAATTAACAATGAGCACAGATTGCCCAATATGCAGACCTATGAAGAAATACTATAAGTCCGTTTGGTGAAGCATTCACCTTTTGAACGTGGGAATCACTTGAGAAAGAAAATGTGAGAGGACCATGAGCAAGTCCTTTTCATAATGTTCAGTGACTTTCAGCAGGATCAAAATGACAGTAAACACCTGTTGTTTGTAGATTTTATATTATTGTTCATCATCTAACTGAGCAATTGTTTCATATTTCTAAGGGATTCGTACCTGGGATATTTGGGGTGTCACATGGTGCTCTTCAATTCATGGCCTACGAGGAACTGAAGAAGGTCTACAATTCATATGAACAGCGGTCCCAAAACGCAAAACTTGTAAGTGTCTTATCTACTCATTTAAATGATTTGCACAATTAAACTTATAGTTTTCTTATATTGTGGAGATGTTACAACTGTATTAGTAAATAGAACGTGAGTTAGTCTATTACGGGTAAATAGCATCAACAAGTCTGTTGCTAATAACACAGATGGATCTTGAATCCCACTCCGCACGTCTACTGAGGTCTGTTACACAATACACATCTGTCATGGCTAGCAGGGCAGAATAATTAAGTAAGTAAATTGTCTTTATGTGCATTTGACAAGCATGCATGAATTACACTGTATGCAACATTTACATATATTTTTGAAAATAAACTGTATACTATAAAGTTAAACATGCGCAACTAAATATAACTAAAGATGTATTCACTAACTTTCTTCTCTGAACATGCCTGGATCTGGAGTGCTACTGAGTAGTTGTCGTGGAGGGTGCTATATAAATTTCATACATAGAACTGCTTTTAAGAACAGTCATTTCATAAGATGGATGGTGCTTAAATGTTATCGTGTCAGTTGTGTGTTAATAGATACATCCATGTACTTCAAAATATAGAAGACGATTTTTAAAATACTTCTTTGTTTTGTTAACACTTCTTTAGGGTACAACAGAGTATCTATGCTTTGCGGCAATTTCAAAGATATTTGCGGCAAGCATAACATATCCTTATCAGGTTGTGCGTTCGCGACTACAAGACCAGCATCGCAGTTACAACGGTGCAATTGATGTCATCACGCAGACGTACAGGTGTGTCTGTGGATTGTCCCAGTAAATTTATTTTGAACTCCTCCCGTTTATATTGCGGTAGTGACATCGTCATTAGAGGTTCTTTAAATTTCAAGAGCAATGAGATTAATTGAACAATTTTTTAGTATTACATTTGACATTTTTTAAGATTTCAGTTTCTCTTTAGGTATTTAAACTTTGTACTCCCAGATGAAAGCTGCAATTCTGCATCCTTGCTACCAAGCAATGCTGCTTTAAAACTTCACAGTCCAAATACATATCAAAAGAATGAAAGGGTAGTTTTTAGTTGACTTACGTTGACGTAACAGCTTAGTGGGATGTGAAAATGGTCATTGAACATAACTATTGCTTCATTGTGGAGCTCTTAAGCTGTACTGGGTAAGTAAAGAATGTTACTGAACCTGCAGATCTATATGGTGTCTCTTCTAGAGGAAATCATCAAAGGCTCTAAGCAGTCACCACTCACCATTGTGTCTCAGCACACCATTTTGTGACCGTGAATAATGGATATATTTAACATGACCTTATCTTACTTCTACAGTTCAATCATAGTGATACAGTATTTAATTGATATCGCTTCAAAACACATCTGCTGTTCATTGCTTAAGGTTACTTTAATTATAGTATGGAATAATGTGGACAGGCAGATGAAGTACACTGCAAGAAAAAGGCTCAAAAAGTTGTATTGCCAAACAATGAAATCACTCTCCTTGTTGTATTGTGGGCTATTAGAAATTGCCTTCCATTATTCTGCCATCATAAAATTTTATAATTTTGTATGTTTTAAACGTTGCAGAAATGAGGGAGTGCGAGGCTTCTACAAGGGTCTTGTACCAGGAGTGCTGAAAGTAACACCTGCGTGCTGCATCACTTTTGTTGTATACGAACACATGACGACATTCCTTCAACAGCATTCAGCGAAGAACGCGTTGTCCAATCAAAAAGAGAATGACACATAATGACGTCAGAAGAAGGTTGTTGTTGTTGTTCTGTTTGTTGTCATTCCTCGTGAATTTATCATCATTATTCCTAATTTGTTGTTCCTGATTAGCGTGTTCTTGTTGTAGCTTGTGAATAAGTTTCAGTATGTTGTTAACCGACTTTTACGACATTTTATGCCTGTGGAAGTGTGGATGCTTATATTGTAATTGTGCTTTAACCCTTTAATGCCGGAGGGTATAGGATTTTCCATACCATTTACTACCATCTCGGCATTAAAGGGTTAAAATACGTATTGAATAACTACATGACTTCATAGTGCTATTATCAGTAAGGTGTTTACAGATGGTCAGTCACTATTGCACAAGTTGAAACAGGAAAGTACGGTAAAAAATGTGCGTGGCAAACCCCAATCAAAAGTGGAAAATCAATAATCGAGCAAAATGCACTCCGAAGGCTATTCGGCATTAAATATAGGTTTGCAAATTAGTTTTGTGCATAAGTGAAAGGTCTCTGTCAATTATGAAATGTCAGAGGCATGTAATATGTTTCTGAGAAGCTCATGCGATTAGTTCAGGCTACATGACTAATCTTGCACATTAAATTCTTTTTCGTAATGATGGTCTAAACTCAAGGATGTTCATATAAAGTATTTACAGATTTTCTGCTATTTGTGATAAAAAAAATATGCAACTTTGTTTTAAATATTCAGCACTCTGGCCAAATGCAATATAATAGTAGTAGTAGTAGTCAGCGTTAAATGGCTGACCTACTTTAACAAGGTGTACTCAGGTATTACATTACCGGTACATCAGTTTACTTCGGGTGAAAAAAATAAATTTTGATATTTTGTACTCAACAATTGTGCTTGAACTTTTTGTTTCAGTTTGATTTACCGCTGGAACCGAGAGATCATGAGCACTATTCAGTGTCTCACAGAACTGCTGGAGCTGAGACAGTTGAGGTAGCGGATGTTTGATGATTACTCTTGACGAGTCGACAACAAAGGGAGTCTTCGAATGATTCACGATTGTTTTAATGCGATTGAATATTTAACCCAATTTAGCAAGTCAACATTTCGAGCGTCTGACGTCAGTCAAGCATTTTCGTATGCAAAGGTACTGCGTCTGCAAAATGCTTATTATCTTGCCAATAATGTTGCCCAGCAGTGCATCATGACACATCACTTGCCTTCGGTGCTGGCTTTGGGCACAGGCAAAGCTGGCTGTTGCCTGGCGCACCAAAACCTAGGGGCGAGAGCATGTGTTTTAAACAAAATTTCTCACTTTTTTAGCCATTTTTAATTATAATGTGTGATGAGTTGTGAAGTTGGGATTAGAGGGTGCCTAATGTATGTTTTGCCTGGACCACCATTTCGGATAGGGCTGGCCAGTCATTTCTCATGGGATGGAACACAGTCTCAGAACTCTGAAAATGGTGCCTTCTATTAATCTGCATCGGAGATTCACGCCGAAGCAATTGTGAGTGAAGGATTTGCTCAAGGTCCCTACATAGCGGCTTGAGGTGGATTCAAACCTGCAACCCTCTGGCGGTCGCAAGGGGAAAAAATTACCCTCTACACCACTGTGCCCCACAATGGTTCAACCATTCATGTGTACTACTTAGCACTGCATGCTCTTGACTCTTGAGTACAATAGTACATTTATTAAGTGCTGTTCAAGTTAGCTTAGTGAGTGCCTCCAACTGGTTTTTATATATAGTGCTGTGTGAGCTTCCCAACATTTAATTCTTGCAAATACCAAATGCCACGGCAATGGCAGTTTTTGTAGGAAGGCAAGGGATGCCCATTTTCAGTTAAATTATGGGTTTCAATCGAAATGAGCAGTCTTATGATACAATTTGTATGCAGGCGCATATCTCAAAGATGAGTTGCAAGTTCACGCTTTACTGTGGTTGAAAGGTTAGATGAGAAAGTGAAAGGCACGGTTAAAAAATTGACAATTGTGAATACAATGTGTAATTAGTTACTGCTGCATTAGATGTTGGGTGTTGTGTCTTCATAGATGTGTGCGTATGAAATTTGTCCGGTTAAATGAGGTAATAAACAGGGTGTTGAGCTGGTTTTTGAGCAGGCCTTGCCTCCAATGGTTTAATGAGCGTGACATTGACATTATCATTGATTGGTGTCTATGTGTTAATGGTGCTATAGGCTAGGGACCTGCAAATAACAAATTTTCACTTGAATCAAATCTTGAGTCGAAGGTAAACGTTTGAAATTATCAAATCTAATCTTGAATCTGTGGGTGCAAGTTCGATATTCAATTATTCATGTAATATGTACTTGATAGCATAGGCGTTCTACCACAATAACTCCGCTATCAACATAGACATAATAACTTTTCTGCAGTTTAAAATCAATGAAACTAAAGTTCAAATTAATTAAAATGATTGAAAATATTTTAAAAAGTTAAATTAATCAGTTAATCAAGCATGGTACGATTAATAATCGAATCGAATACTGCCGTGCAATTCATTTTCGAATCGAATATCAAGGCTTTGCAGGTCCTTAACTATAGACAGATTTAACATTTTAACGACGTGTGCATTGGTTTCACATACTTAGCTTAACATTGTTTAAAAGTATTCAATATCGATGCTTGCTTATTGTGACACTTCGCTTGCGCTTAATTTCCAAAATGTCTTTGAAGTTGACCGGTGAATAGAATTCCTTGAAAAGTGAGAAAAATTAACTAGCTTTTGTTAAGTAACAATTGTCTGGTTAAGAAGAAACGTTTTATTACCTCAGCAACTAATAGAAGCAACTTGTTACTATCATATACAAGTACAACATTTCAGCAAGGAATTCTACACCTGCTGCAGTAATGAATGCAGTTAATTCGACAGCAGTTGCAGACTAAATTCAGCTACTTTAAGTAGCACCGACACCATTTCCTTTGCATTGTTATTGTCAATTTGTACTGTACAATTGTGCAAGTCTAACCAGATGTACCGCAGTGTAATAATCTGTTACGTTTTTGGATATTTTAGCATGTTGCAATGTAATCAGTTATATAAATAATATACCGTACTAAATGTAACTTTTGTAACGGTTGTTGAAATAGAAGCAGTCCTGCATAAGCATTGTTGCTGTGACATAGCAGCCGACACCACAAGTTATCCATACAATATTAGAAAACATTTAAATTGAAAGTCAGAGCACGGACTGACATATTCCTCATCTTGTCGCCAATTAGTGGCCCTCGAAAATCATAGAATTGTGCATGGGAGAAGGACCTGTTCTGGGTAACCAACCAGTAAAAATGTTGGTGGTGAATATCTTGGTGGTGGCTTCCAACTAGACCCTGCATTACAATTACAAGGTGGGCATTCAATTAACTGGCCACTTACAACCCTGTACACATGGAAGACAATGATAGCTGTTCAAATTAAAATAAGGACACCAAGTAGAAAACTACGGTAAGGAATTCTTCAGTATGTTTTTCACATGACTAGGCTGTACCTACATGCATTTTTCTGATGACTTGTGCTGCAAAGGTGCAGAGCCTTTGTATATTATAAGTCCCATAGTAATTTTATAATAAAAAATAGCAAATATGCAGAATTGGATGGCATAAAGCCTTCACAAATCAGATCATAACCGTTGCCAAGTTTCAGTGTCTTCAAATGCCAAACATGTTCAAAACCATCCAAGTTGATAAACAGTAAGAAATCATCCTCTCTTGTGCAGACTTTTCGACTTCTTAAATGTCCGTGTTTAAAGTTCATAAACACTAGCAAAACATTTATGTAGGTGTCGCTGCAGATTCGAAATTTATCAGCACATTGAACAAGGACATCACAGATCAAAACGACCCGTGTTAACCCTTTGACGACAAGCTGAATTGGTTTCCAAGTCACTTTTAGTATATTCCCATCATTAAAGAATTGAACAAATGTGCATCACGACAGACAAGACTTCTACACTGGTGGTTAAATTGTCTTCTAATAACCATCGGGATTCTTGATTCGCAGGACAATTGGAACAGATGTTGGGGGAATTCGACCAACGTCAGTGACGATCATAGTGATCAACTCATGCGGCATGACATCGTACATGAGGTTGAGTAGATAGAGATTGGTGGTTGATCGCCATTCGGCCAGTTCATTTGGTCGGTCACCGCACTTGGCTAGGTCGTCGGGATCGCCTAGAACAAAACCACCGCAATTTATCAGTAAAAGATGTGGGTCAGGAAGAAAGGTGACTTAATGTGCTTTAACCCTTTAATGCCGGAGAGATTAGGATTTCCCATACCATTTACTACCATCTCGGCATTAAAGGGTTAAGAGCATCTTCAGCTATTACATGAAAACAATTGAAACTCTTAGATTGCACTGACAATTGGTGCTGTCAAACACCCAAGAATCAGCTCACTAATTAAAGTGCTACATAAATTATCATTACTACAAATTTTACTTATTGCATATTACCATGTACATACAACAATAGTTAACAGGAGCTGAATATTAAATTTTGGTTTGTAATAATTGGAGGGTCCTTGACTTGAATATCCAACCAACACGCGACAGGTGTACTTTACTTTTTCCACAGTTTGCGGAACATACATCCTACAAGCTATTTTTGCCACAGTGATGTTTTCAACCCCCCTCCCCATAACTGACATTCCAGCACATTGTTACATTATTAACGCCAGTTAACTAAATATTACGACTTGCCAAGTTCGTTGAAGACAAACGAATCCGGCTGAACGCGATCACAGAACTTGTACGTCTCGCAGCAGACCAAAACGGGAACGCTGAAGAGTTTGGCGATAAGACAGACCTCAGCGGAACCAATCCTTGACATCACGTAACCATTTGCAAGGATGGCATGAGCACCAAGGAAAACCTTAGTGACCTGCAAAGGCAATATTCCACTCAACGCTATGCTGTGATTTCTTAGTGACTCTAGAAGACATAAATTACATACCATGACATTAAGAACTACAATACAACGGGCCAGATTCATAAATCGCAAGTCTAACTGAGGGAACATTGATTACAAACAATTCAAAAAGGAACATGAAAATGTAAACTTAATTCAATCTGCATGGATCGAAAACAACTTACTTCAGCGCCATAACACGACCTTATCATAATGCAACCATTTTTCACTACAGCAAATCACTATGGCTCCAAAAGGAAAGTCACAGCAATACTCTACAGCACACAAACAGATAGTAAATGTATTTTTCCAATACCTTCAACATCAGATGAGAAACAGCGTTAATGAAAGCATAGCCGCATGCGATGCCCAGTTTGTGTAAATAGTTCACCATAGAAACTCCTGAAACACAAATTTTTTCACCAAATTATACTCAATGTAAACTGAACAAAAGTGAACATTTACACACCACCTTTCACGGGCCTTTCAGTAGCATGGTCAATATGTCTGAGTACTGTCCATGATCTTTAAATGTGTACACACCACAAGATAGAAAGTGACAGTAGCATTTCATGCATGGACACAAAGGTGCAGGTGATGCGCTGCAGCTGACTGGGCATCACATTAGTTAATCACAGATGCATAACGGGAAGCCAGTAATCCATTGTCAAGCCGCATAAACTGTAAAGTTACGCTGTGTAGTTGTTGGGGCTGTTGCTGTTGTGTCTGTGCTTCAGTAAAAATACTCGGCTGTTGTTGCTAGAGCTGTGCAACGTTGTAAGCAATCGGTACCCTGCCTCATCTTGCACAATTCCATCCAAGTTCATGTTAGAATTCCAGTTTACAATGTCAAAGGATCTTCATAGCCATAACTCTCTTGCATGTCTACACCATCAGTTACACCAGCGGTGCGCAACCTGCGGCCGTACGGCCGCATGCGGCCGTGAAAGGAATTATTGGCGGCCGTAGACCCAAATCCAACTATAACATACTGGCGGCCGTTTGTAGATAAATTCATAAATATTTTATTCAATTGTTTTAAAACTAAGGTTATGTGAAGCAATGAGCTGCATTTGTGTGTGTTTTAAGTGTATGCAGCTATTAGCCTATGATTGTAATATTCTCACTCTTGAAGCACCCGTTGTCCGTTGCATGTGTATGCATCTTAGAGGTATCAGCTGCGTATGTAGGCTAACCTATCCTCCAGATGTAGATCAAAGAGCCAGGGCCGTCAGACGGTCAGAGTAGCCTACTAATATCCCATAGCCTGCCCAGCTCAGGACAGTCAATCATTGTATACAATATGGAACAAGATTCCTCCCTCCACAAGTGAGTTGAAAGATCTTGATATTGTACGAGCAGGACTGACCGTCAGCTGGCCGCTGCTGGCGGGAGAGAGTGTGACCAATGAAACTTACACCACAGATAATTTTCAAGTATATTAGGTTACAATGTACAACTGTAACCTATCTGTGTATGGCAGAATGGAAAACAGGTGGCGTAGAAAGCTGCATAGGGCTCAGACCTTGATCATGCGTTTGTCTGACTTCATGAATAGGTCACTCACTCACTGCGAATAGAAGAGAAGAAATACTAGATTTTCTGTATTCTATCTGTAAAGTGTAAACTTAGTGTAAATCTGTTGATTATGATGTCTCTGAAGAGAAAGTGAACATTGGAAGAGGAGAAAAAACTTCAAATTACGAGAAATGGGAAGCTGATTTTTCGTAGTGGAGACAGCTATTATAGTAGGCTAAGCAATCGATTAAATGACTCATCTGCAGTGAAGTAGGCCTAATAAAAATGCTAAAAGCGGACAACGCAAGCAGTAGGCTATAATTTCGCCGAAAATTATTATTGTAGGCCTCAGTATATTTATTGAAGTCATAATTAAACCACAGTGTATCTTAGCACTGAAAATTTACATGAATTTTGTTTAGATGACGGCTTAAAATGCTACCATTGCAATGTAGAAATTAAAAAATTCAAACCCGTCTTGGTGTAACGCGCAACGGAGATCGTCTGCCGGACGCACCTTGGTCCCTACCCAGAAACGTCGATTCCCTGCCGCCACCCCAGAGGAGGGGACTAGATTAAACACTGGCGGCCGTGGTAAGATTGTAAACTTTTGATGCGGCCGACATTGGCGAAAAGGTTGCGCACCCCTGAGTTACACCATAAAGTCTGATCCACCTTTGACACTAAATTAATTTGCAGGACTCAGCATTTGCTTGATTTGTTCCTGGTCTAAATCCAATAACCATTCATGATTCCTTAGAATAATACAAATAAACCATAAAAGTTTTAACAAGGCGTTCAATCAGATTCCGACTTGCCTTCTAGTTTCGGTCTGCCGTCGATGACAATCACAGAGAACTTCTTGCCCTTTGAGTGCGCGTACGTTAGAGATTTTCGCACGAGAGATGAACTGTAAAAAAAGACTGTTAACTGCAAACAACTGAAAGGCCATTCAGCTCAAGAAAGTAATGCAAATGAACAGTCATCTTTTGAAGTATTTCGACCGTACGTTACATTCCTTCTAACCAAGTATGCAGGAGATTTTGAATATAGGAGTAAGTACTCAAAGGGTAATAAACGAAACTTCTAATTAAACGGATAAATGGGTTTTCAATCAAAGTGCAGTTGACGATGAAAGCAAAAAGATACCTTCAACATCCGCAAACTCAAGTCAAAGGAATAACCATAAGGTGCAATTGCTGACAACCAGCACTGCAAGTATATGTCAACACATTAACAAAATGACTAAGAATATATTTATCACCATGTCCAGTGCAGTTCCATGTACCTCATTTGAAATTAACAATTCTGAATCGTACAAGAACATAAGCTCAAAGGAAGAGTTCAACGTACCAAGCATAAACAAGAATGACATCTCCGTCTTCAATGATATTGTACGCGTAGTCTTCTGAGATCGCTTTAGCAGCGAGCACGATGCGTTCGTGTTGAAAGTTTTCAATCACATCGATCAGATTTTGTTTGGCCTGGAAAAGAAGAAGCACAATGCATTGAAATTTAAGAAAGGTCATTTAGACGGCAAACCATGCAACTGCCCTTCAACTGTTTCTTAAACAAAACACTTCCATTTCAAGTTTCACCAGCACCGGAGCTTGATTCTGGCAGAGGTTTATGGTAAATGGTAACACGCTGTTGTGAAGAGTAAATGGACATGGGATCGCTTCCCACTATCCACCCCAAGTTTGACTCAGCCTTCCGTTTGGCAGATAAAATGAAAAATGAGAACTCGATAGACGCCTTGCACGGCTGCCAAACAGTTGAATTCCATTGTTTTAACAACATCTGATCATCCACCCATACTCTGAATTTTAATCATACTGTTGTGCTCAGTTTAAAAATTAAAAGAAAATCAACATTACTATCTTCATAACTGAACTTATTAAGATGCAGATCAACTCTCAGTTACACTAAAAAAAGGCTTCAGGAATGAATAATCATTGAAGTTGTACGATAAGAAAGTTTATCCAAATGAGCCTGCAGAATCGATGATTTAATCAATCAATCAATTCATTTATTGTAACCATCAACCATAAACAATTGTCATAGTACAAAATGCTTCACAAGATCAGATGGTAACAAGGAAGGCCCTAAGGGATGAAAATCCCGCTAACAGGGACACCTATTTACATGTGCAGTTTTAACTGATGGCTAAAATGGTTAAAAAACATCTTAAAACCCAAAGACATTGATAAGTATAATTTCAGGCAAACTTGAAAGGTGAACTATCTGAAGACCCTCAAGTTCTTATCATATAAACTAATCAAAGCATAGATGTTAAATTTTGCTTTACAAGGATTACCTCTTTATCAGGGCAGTTGGAGGGTGTGTTGTTGATGTGACGTTTAATGTGCTTAATAGCATTTCCCATGCTCACTGACTGCAGCCGGCATTGATTCAGAAAACTGAAATCAAACATTCTCATTACAAACAAAAAACAGTGCAATTTTTTAGCTTTTAATTTAAATGTTGCTATTTTCTTTATTGCTTAGTGCTATAGTTTTCCTGCCTATCTTGCTGTTGTCTTATGATTCATGGTAATACGTAATTTTTCATTAACTCTTTTGGTATGTTTCAATGCCTCTGGGTGGTAATAAAAGGTGCTTTATAGATGTTTGAATACGATGTAAAATTAAGTATACGGAGAAACTGTGATGCATTGAGAAACAACTTACCTGATTAATGGACTGAGATGAGCATCCAAGTCTCGAGCAAAATCTTTATTGGCAGGCGTTTGATAATCATTAATAACCTAAAACATTTGAAAGAAAGAAATAATTTCAACTCATTACATTATAATATCTGAGATAACCTTAAATAAGGTTCATACTTGATGAATGGCAAAGAATGGTCACTCATTCAGGCGATTAGGATTAGACTCAGATGATCTTCTGTACAACAAATTCATAATTGATTAGATTAAGCAAAGATCAGATTACCTGCTTCAGAACGTGCAGCAAAGCCACGCAGCGTGCACTTGATCCAGAAATAACGCCATGCGCATATTGAAGACCCAGCTTCAGAATTGCTGGGTGAATTGCGCCTGTATTGAATCTGTTGTAAACAAAAATGCAACATGTTGCAGTTCAAAGAATCGCATGCAAAACCATTTCCTACAGGATCTACGCTATTTTCATTTGTAAAATTGCAGCCATGGTTTCACAGACAAACCAATTATAAAATTACAAAACTTGACAGCTACTCTTCAATGACAGAAATTTCTGACATGACTGGGAAATTTTCAGCCGTTCATTCATACAGCAAGCCATTAGATGTTACTTATGTCAAGTTATGCACCCTTGTCAGGTTCTTTAAAGGAACTATGTAAATGTTCACTATAGATGTCTGATTGTCTGTGCATTGTCTCGATTCTCTGGCATCATTCGAAATCAAACTTAAACTCACCTGTTTCAGTTTGCTCGCCTCTCTTCCCCACCCACCTCTACCCCTCATTCAGCCTGCTTTGGCTTCTCAGACCTAAACATTTCTTTGACCTGCTGGATAACTCCATGACTCTGACACGATATGATGAAATTAATTGTACACCTGGACAAATTATGCTTTATGCATTATGAAAATGGAACCACGCAAGCCATTAGATGAGATCGGATACAGAAGCGTCATCTTGTGGTCGATGGAACAGTTGGCTGAAGCACTCACATAACCACAGTAATAACCACAGTAATAACCACAGTAATCCAAGAACAGGATGCCTAATAAACACCGTGTAAAGAAACACGTTGTACTTACGGCAATGTGGCCGTCAGCGAAGTGCTGTGCTCGTACTGGTGGAGGTGCTTGAACAGCGAAACTTTTTTCTGTGACTGTGATCGAGTGGGAACATGTTGCTTCTCCAGTTTCTTTGCGATACGGCTAACCATTTTCTCGTCGTCCAGTTGCATACTGTCAGGACAACGTAGAAGCTTTGCATCCTTAGGTGCAGTGCTAGTTCCTGCAGCAAAGCAAGCAAAACAGCAGGATTCAATAATTAATTAACCACATAATGCCACCTTCACAAGTCACAGAACATAATATCTATTAAAACAGGGCTAAATCATAATAAGGTCTTTTCTTAAAGCCAAAATTGCGACCTATGTCTCATTACTTTAAAAAGCTTAACTGAATTTGGAAGCAGTGGTGTTGCCGGCTGTATATTTCAGGAGGTCGCATCATGGTCATGAAAGTCCGAAAAAATCATATGTAAAAAGATACTAAAAATTCCAAATAATTTTGTGTAGGTCATAAGGCAGGTAAAGAGCAAAACAGGCACGTCAAATTGCGTGCAACCTATAGTAACGCTGCCACTGTTTGGAAGCCATATCTCAAACTTTAGTAGGCCTACATCAAAATTGAAATCACAAAGGGATGTGCGATGTGCTATATTTCTTTGACATAATATCTCTGTTCCTTGTTGACCCATCATATATATATTATATATAGCAAATATATCTCTTGAATGGGAGCTCAGTCATGAAAAATTAGCAGTTTGATTTCTAGACATGTGAATGCAAACCCAAAATTACCGGAAACTTGTTCCTGCTTCTTCAACAGTTGAGGCTGAGACGATGGCGCTTTCTTTCCCTGACCATGGGTATTCGTCGCATCACTTTCGGACACCCTGTTCTGTTGCTTGGGTTGCTGTGGCTGCTTCTGCTGCTGTGGCTTGGCGCCGTCGCTAGGACCAGAGCCAGGCGGCTTCTGAGCGTTGGCCGACTTCGCAGCTCGCTGGGCTTCCTAAATTGAGACAACAAAATGAAACGATAACAAGCAAGATGTAGAAACAAGTGCTTAAGGGGTTCTATTATTAACTCACCTTGCATGCCAACAGTGAATTTTATATTGATTTTCACATTCACAATCACAAAATGCAAAACTCTGAAAAAATGCTTGATGAAGCCCCATTCGAAGTGCTACATCAATATCTATCACATCGTGGGTCAACGACCTCTTAAATATATTAATGAGCCACAGGTAATTAGTGTCACAGCTGTCATTTATATCTTGCACTTAGTTTGTTCTCATGGCATCCTTTAAACAGTGAAAAACCAATAGGTGATTTCGAAACTGATAATCGGATTGCTGATTATCATTTAACATCCCTACTTGCATCAATACAGAACAAATTTGACGTGGTCAGTAAAATTGCCAATTTAATGAACATGGCTGTAGACAGTGTAGAAAGCAACTCATCAGTAACTCAATGACACAGAGACACCAGTAACCGACAGGTCTTCAACGACAGACTTCAAATATTGTAAAGTTTCCAATTGATATATTTAAGCACAAACCTGCTTTTCTCTTCGTTCTCGGCGAAGATCAGCCTTACTCTTCTGGCCCGCTGCATCACTCGCCTCCGCAGAAGGTCCATCAGTGGATACTCCTTTAGCTTCTTTCTTCTGAGGGCTCTTTGTCCCCTTCACGGGAGCTGCTTCATCAGTCTTATTCCGTGATGCCTCGGGTTTTCCAGTGTTACCGGATGCTTCTACAACAGAGTCAGTACCAGATGGAACATTTCTTGAATCACTATCCAATGTTTTCGTCGGAATTTCTTTGTCGGATTTCTGTGGAGTAGGTTGGTCGTTGGATAGTTTCATGTCTCTGTCTGATTTAGTCGTGATCTGTGTTTTAACATCCGTGGCGGTACAGACATTGCTTCTGCTATCCTGGACAACAGCAGCAACATCCTGAGAAGCAACGCTGTTCTTGATCGTGTCTCTCGCAGAAGTAATTTCCGTAATGTTAACAACGCAAGGAACAGATCGCAAGTCGTCCGTTGTTGGTCTTGTGAACTGGCCACCTGGACCATTCACTTTGCCGCCAGCGATTACAGGATCGACCATCAAATTGGTCGGCAGCACTTTAGCGGCCTTTGCCTTGTGCCGTTTTTTAGCACCCGATGACTTTGGCACAGGATCCATCTACAATTCAATTAGACGTCTCAATGTACACATTTAAATTGCACAATAAATAAATGCAGTGCAAAATAAAACAAAATTTTAAGGAAAGAATAAACTCGTCATTAATCGTAGGCCTATTTCGATCGCTTACTTTCTTACTTAAAGCCTTAAAAAAGAAATTCGCTGTGCGGAGATCGCTCCTGACTCCATATGTGGTGGCCTTGTCTACACGTAATCTGGTGTAATCGACCCAAATTTAATTTAACATCGATATCTTCCTAAATCGCAAACATGCAAGGTTTTTTAAAACATGATTATGTGATATGCCTAGGCTAAATTCACCTGCTTTTTATAAGTCACTCAAAACTTTTTTTTAGCTGTGGGTGGGATGTAAGCGCCGCTGAGAAGATTTCTTGAAGAGGCGCTATATAAATTCTCGAAATGAATGAATGAATGAATATGTGATAGTGTGGTTGCCACTGTAAGCAAATTAACAGTAAAAACTTTAACAGCGAAACAAACAGGTTGACCCGCAAGATGATTACAATTTTACGTATAACTTACTAATAAGAGCTTGAAGTTAGTAAGCGAAAACAGTTGCTGATGTGATGTTTTGGCACAGTGCGTCACTTGACCAGACATATGCCGAAATACTGATGCAACCGAGCGATAAAAGATGTCTTACCTCTGATCAAATTAAAAGGCCGAATAAAAGCTGTAAATCTATTCCAAACCACAGTTGGGAGAATCACGGAGAATAAGGTTTTATTTTGGTGTAGATAAAACAGTGATGGTCTTAATACTAACTAAACGAGTTGCAAGGTTATAAACTTATAATAATAATAATAGTTTTCTCAGAGTTTTCTCCCGACAACGATTGGGCGAGCGAAACAGGAAATTCATAACGACGAGTTAATAGCCCAAATGAAGTCAGCCACTCATGATCACTCACCCCGTAATCTCAAAGTTTTAAAGTACTGCATGAAAGCTAAGCGCATAACAACAGATAATTTACGAGCTCTGTGTCATGTCGGAAGAGTTAGTTAGGCCTATCTAAATTGTATCAAGTGGAGATCAGAATCAGTCAGAGAGACCAGAGAACTTAGAAGGCAGCGAAACTTCTACGTGCAAAGCGAAAGGGCTTGATGTTTCTTGACGTAACTTATTCTCACTGCAACACACGCACACAGCTATCTTACATCCAAATTGTTGGTCTTACATCATTCTTACCTTAACTTGAATGATTCTTTGATATTCTGCATCGCTTATCAATTATAAATAGACGCAACTGGGTAAGCATGCTGCGAAATGGAAACCCCCAAACCGGAATTTGACGAATACGGCATCCAAGCATGTGACTTTGCTACACAGATTAAACGTGGGCCTATATTTAATTTTTAAAGTCACGGGCAGCGTGAGAAATAACCTTAATAAATTAAAAAAAATTGAATTTTTTCTACAACGAATCAAAAAGTATCAGTCAAAATTAATATCGAACAGACATCGTTTTTTATTGCGCTATGACCGGCAGATCAATATGATAACTTCCGGTATTTTTCGTCAGACCAAAATCTTTGGCTCAGGCTGTAATTGAACAGAAGTAATTTTTTCAAGTAGAATAGAATGGAAAATACGGAAAAGAAAATAGCCAAGGTAAACATAATTGCTGTAAAAATGGAACTCTGCAAGTTCTGTTTACGAGCAAATATTTATGTAGCGATAATTGGTGAGAATCGACCTCGTGCGTTTATCCATGTTGTTATTGTAGGCCTACATAGGATCTCTACACTAGTCTGGCGCTGCATGCTAGGCCTTGCTTCTGCCTAAAGTCTGCTTTCAGTCGCTTTTGCTCGTAGTACTTCCACTATGTAGAACCGTGCTTTCTCGGTGGTAGGACCCTCAACCTGGAATGGTCTTCCTCTGACACTCTGCTCTCTTTCTAAAAATCTTCTCATGATTTTTTCCCTCTCTTATCTTAAGACAGTTTTATTTGGCTGAGGTTTTGAGCGCCTCTGAGTATGACAGTGTTGCAGATAAATAATTAAGTTATGGATTCATCTCCTATAATATTATGTGTGTCAGCGGCATATATTAGAGAAAATAACTTTGTAATGAAAGAAGAAAGATGGCGGTTGGTTAGCACGTCGCGCTCGGAGCTCCGACAAAATTTCGTAAATTAACGCGTCTTCTCTGTTAATAATGTCTCTGGAGTTGTACGTCGAATAGCGGTTTAATGCAAAGACTTCAGCTGACAGGTTGCATTCTCATATTACACTTTGAAAATGTCTAAGAAAGGACTTAAACTTGAGGATGTTATCGAGGCGGTTCAGGATGAAAAGGTAATCGATACTCTGGTGGACCGGCTATTTACTCGTCTAGCTCCTCTAATGGAGGGTCTCTTCTCAAAATTTAAGAAGGAAATGAGCGCGGAGCTCACAGAAACTATTACTGAGAACATTACAGCCAAGTTGGAATTGTTGGTGGAGAAATCTACAACAGAGGCCATTTGTAAAGTAGCCACCGTCCTGGAACACAAAATCAGTCAAGTGGAACTAGAAAATACGAATCTGAAAGTACGTGTGGACGACTTGGAAAATTACACGCGGCTGGATAACTTGATCGTGCATGGCTTGCCTGAAACCACGGAACCTAAATTTCAATCATCCCACTCGGATGATACCGCAAGGAAGCTAATCCTTGACCTATGCCACAATCGTCTGGGCGTTGACCTTGCGGGATCGGACATCTCTGCTGCCCATCGTATCTTCTCCACCGATAAGGACAAACACCGACCGATCATCGTGCGATTCACCTCACGTCGAGCAAGAAATCAAGTCTTCGCGGCCAAAAAAGCGCTTCGTCCAAACAAATCCTCACCTCCGATCTCCGCGCCAATCTACATAAACGAGCACCTAACGAAGCACAATGCCTCCATCTACGCTCATGCCAGAAAACTCGTTAGGGAAAAGAAACTCTTCGCCACCTGGACTGCTGGAGGGATTACCTACATCCGCCGCACACCTGCCCCGGAAGACAAAGCACAGCGAATCCGTTTCATGGAAGACCTGGATTAGCAACTCAATTTCAGCCTATTAGGCTACTGCGTTTCATTATTGGTTTTAAAGTTTTTGATTTGTTTGGTTCATCCCGTTGTACGCGATGTGATTTGACCCTGCATGGAGTCTCATCAAGACCCTCTTAGTTTAAGTTTAGCTAATTCTGATTTATGCACGCATTTGTTTAATAACCTGTACGTTTGCACAACATGTGGTGAACAATCCCCTTTGAATGTCTGTTATATATGCAATGAGGACATACCTGACCGCTCCTGTACGATTTGTGTCAACTGTTTAATTACTGTGTTCCCATTTGGCCAGTTACCTGATGATGCGGACTTAATGAGATGCGTAAATGGTGAACTCGATGATAGCCCTTGTAGGCCTGCTTATAGGGAAGATTTGTGTCTAAATTTATACATGGATACCTGTGAAAACCGACCTTTACTACAAAATAGAGATCTTGACCCAGATGAGCACTATTTCTCAAGCCAGCTTAGCAATTGTAGGCCTAATGACTGTAGATACAGTACACTTGCTGATCTAAATTCCAAAAATGTTACTAGCCACTTTACATTCATGCACATAAATTGCCGTAGCATATCGAACAAAATTTCTGACATTGAACTTTTGATAGCCCAACTAAATGTCGATGTACTTGCGGTAACAGAGACTTGGTTGGACCATATATCCGTGAACGCCATCAAAATTCCAGATTATACCTTTGTCTATAAGTGTAGAGAAACTGGCCGCTGTGGCGGTGTCGGATTTTTTGTAAAATGCACTGTTCCTTTTAAACTACTTGAAGATGTTATACCAGCAAACCAGCCTCACACCTCTTATGAAAGTTTATTTTTAAGTATTCCTCAAAAGAAGGGTCCCCATTTTATTCTTGGAACGATTTATAGGCCACCAGGTCGGAATCTTGAAATTTTTAATGAGGAATTTAATATCCTTTTATCTGAACTGACAAAAAGACACCATAACGTTCATCTTGCTGGAGACTATAACATTGACCTACTGAAATACTTGGATCATCCTCCGACCAATTGCTTCATTAATTGCATTACCACGCACCATTTTTTACCTATGATTACACGTCCCACTAGAATAACCGAATTCACTTCAACCTTACTCGACAACATTTTTACTAACGCCCCCACCCGAGTAAATGGCACTGTAATTCTTGTAACTGACATATCCGACCACCTACCCGTCCTGATTTATCTGGACCTCACTCCACTGCCCAAAACTGAAAACGCCGTTTTCTTCTCACGTAATATAAGCGATAATAATATGGACCAATTTAAACTACTTCTCGAGGAAATTGATTGGTCACTGGTACTAAATTTATGCAGTCAAAGCAGTCCTACTGCTGCCTACGATACGTTTGTTGACTTATTCAAAGCAGCTTATGACAAAGCATTTCCTTTACTTCCGCGAACTAGACATAAGCGTAACTCCTGGAAGCAACCATGGATGACCAGTGGCCTGCTAAAGTCATGCAAAACAAAATCAAAACTTTATCTTAAATCGATTAAGTACCCTACTGCTGATAATAAAGCGAAATTTACTAAATATAGAAATAAATTCAAATCGCTTAGAATTAAAACTGAAATGAATTATTATGCTTCTGAATTTCAAAAATACAATGGCGATTTAAAACATACATGGAAGGTTATAAGATCCATTCTTAACACATCCAATAGCAATACAAAAATTGATGAATTATGTATTAATGGTGTCAAAATAACTGATGCAGAAACTATGGCTGAAAGATTTAACTCATACTTTTCGAGTATTGCCAAAACTTTATCCGACAAAATTCCGGCCTCTCAGAAGACCTTTCAATCCTACATGATGCCATCTCTTCCTGAGTCCTTTGCTTTAATTTCTACGACCCCCGAGGAGCTAATCTCTATCAATCAGTCTCTTAAACTAACACACAGCTCTGGTGTGGATGATATCAATCCATATACTACTAGTGCAATATTAAATCTTCTCGCCACTCCTCTATCTGAAATTATAAACTGCTCTTTCGCCACTGGAATTGTCCCATCTGCATTAAAAATAGCAAAAGTCACACCGATTTTCAAGCAGGGTGACAAATCTGAACTAGGCAATTATAGACCCATATCTGTTTTACCTTATTTTTCTAAGTTAGTTGAAAGAGCAATGTATAATAGACTGTATGACTACGTTCTAAAAAGGAAAATTCTATACTTAAACCAACATGGTTTTCAGACTGGACATTCGACTGCCATGTCTCTCCTGAATATCCAGGATAAAATATCACAAGCTATAGAAAACAATGAGTATTCTGTGGGAATATTCCTCGATCTTTCAAAAGCATTTGATTCTGTAAATCATACAATCCTCTTAAAAAAGTTGGATAACTATGGCATTCGAGGGTTGCCGCTTTTGTGGTTCAAAAGTTACCTAGAGAATAGACAGCAGCTGGTCCGATGTAATAATAAATCATCGAACCTCCGCCCTATCGAATTTGGAGTTCCCCAGGGCTCCATCTTGGGGCCCCTATTGTTTTTACTTTATATAAATGATCTGCCTCATGTTTCCTCTTTATTGCATTTTGAGCTGTTTGCTGATGATTCGAACGTTTTTATATCACATAAATCCCATGAAAACCTATTTCAAATTGTAAATCTCGAACTACCTCTTGTGGGTGACTGGTTTAAAGCAAATAGACTCTCTTTAAATTTAAGTAAAACATCCTATATTATCTTTAATTCCCACAGAAAAATCCCCCCTACTCAAGCACCCCCATTACTTATTGACGGTGTACCCATCCCCCAGACTAACAAAGTAAACTTTCTTGGCGTAGTCATAGATCAACATCTGAACTGGAAGGAACACATTTCCCAAATATCTGTTAAATTGGCCAAAAATATAGGTATTCTATCTCGTATCTCATATAAGTTGCCAACTAACATATTAACCAACCTTTACTACTCATTAGTCTACCCATATTTAGCATATTGCAATTTTGTCTGGGCCTCGAATTATACTTCGAGCCTTACACGTTTGATTATTTTGCAAAAGAGGGCCATTAGAATAATTACTAAATCTTCTTACAAGTCTCATACTGCCCAACTTTTTTCCTTCAACGGCATTCTAAAACTAGATCAAATAAGAATATACCAAACTGGTGAATTTATGTTTCGCTATAAGCATGGCCTATTACCTCAAACTTTTGCCAACTTTTTCAACACCGGTTCGACCTTTCACTCTTACAGTACTAGAACAGCCTCCAATTATAGACCGACATTTGCTCACACCAACACTCGCAAGTTCTCAATTAAGGTAGCTGGTCCAACTGTTTGGAACAATCTTCCTACCGATATACATGGTGCGTCTAATCTTCTCCTCTTTAAAAAACTGTTGCGTGCACACCTACTAACTTCAAATGTATAACTATTTTTGTTTGTTTATCTAAAATATCCTTACACTAGACAATGCTAATAGTATTATTTTATTTTGAACTTAGATGGCTCCCGCTGCTTATGTTACCAACTTCCATTTATTGTTATACTGGTGCATAGGTGGCCCTGCTAGCGGGACTTTGGTCCCTTTAGGTCCTCCGTTTGTAGCCCAACTGAGAACTGATATGAAATTGTTTCATGTTATGTTTGTTTTGTTCTTGGGAGCAATAAAAGCATATGTTATGTTATGTTATGTTATTGTGTCTCTACTTAGGTTCCAACAAATGATGAGTCATGTGTGACATTTGTCTTAAATGGAGAGAGTCATACAATCGGTAATCCTCTGCACAGACTCATTAGCACTCAGTAAGTATTAACTAATCTTTCAACGATCAAAATTGATAAATGCTTTAAAGTAGCTACTAAATATTTTATAAATGTAAAGATACGTGTTGCTGCTGTTGCGTCATTTTCTTTGTGCCAAATATCACTTGATGGTCTCGTTTTTATGTTTTACTCCATTGCAAGAGTTTGTTGTAATTGCTTTTAGTGTTGTCACTATCTAATTTATTCCTCTGGCACATATATGCATCTTGTGTTTGAAAACTGTTATACCATGTGAAATGCTCATACCCAACCTACATGGAGAAGTTTATCAGGGTAGTTTTTTATTGGCTCATTTGTTGCAGTCAAAAGAAAAGGTCTTTCATGCAAATCCAAACAGAACCATTGAATTGAGGTTTCTTGTGATTAATGATGCCATGTAATACCTTTTGTTGTTGATGGAATAAGACACTAGTCAATGAAAAGCCATAATCTTCCTGTTAAACTGATCAAATATAGTTTTTTTCTACACAGTTTGCGTACCTTTAGGCTAGAAATAATTGAAAATGACTCATTTAATAAGACTGATCTGGATATGCTTTTCAACTGATATCTTTACCAAAATAATGTTGAACTGTCTTATACTCACAATCCAAAAGTCTTTACAAGCGATGACTGTAGACAAATTATTTGGTTTAACCTTTTAGCGCCTTTCAGGGACTCTTTAAAGGTGATATGTAAATATTCAAATTCTGATATACGAGTGTATAATATGAAGGACACTGTAACAGGATAAATGACTGATTTGGTTGTTAACTTCCGACAATTCTGTATTGTTGTAGACGAGAAGTTAGATTCTGTGGATACAGTGCTCCACATATTCTAGAAAAGAAGATTAACTTTAGAATTGAAACGAAATCTCCAGGTATGAAAAATTTAATCTTTCAACATTTTTGAGTTATGCTGTTTCTTTGCGAACTTTAGTAGTTTTACACTGAAAAGCAAAACTCCAGTGTTTGTGCTAAAGTGCATTCTAGATTCATAAGCCACTCTAACTTGACAGACTGGGTTTTATGTCATTTTTTTCACCAAATACCTGATTGCCCCACCCCTTAGATGAGCTCCATAGTCCATACAGTACTATGCAATACTGCTTTTTCATGGGCCATTTGGGTCAGGGATTCTTTTAGGGTGCAGTGATCAGTATTTGCAGAATTAGCAGACTGAATGTCGTGTTAACTGAAAATTCACAATGTGTTTTTCAGATGGGCTGGCAATTGACAGTCTTCATGAAGGGCTGAAGAACTTTAGTGAAATTATGAAACACATTGGAACTACATTTGATGTGAGTATTGTCCTCATAAATTAAACAAATTGGCTGGTCAATATTTAGTAAATATAGATCCAATTCTAAGCTTGTACATTCTCCTCTGCGGTACAGGCACAGAAGCAATTCAATTCGTATATGCTTACTTAAAAGTTGCATTGCTCTGCTTGCTATTCATTGTGCACAGATTTTTGCACGAGTGCTGGATCAATACCAATATTCAAGAAAGGAGACGCGAGAGAGTGTGGAAATTATCGAACGATAGCGATGATATCGCACACGAGCAAAATACTTCTCAAAATAATCCACAAAAGAATGGAGAAGACAATCGAAAGGGAATTACCAACCAATCAAGCGGGATTTAGGAAGGCGCGAGGAACGCGCGATCACATCGCCAATATAAGGTGGATTATGGAGAGACAGAGGGAATACGGGCAACAGGTGCATATGTGTTTTATAGACTACAGCAAGGCGTTTGATTGCATAGACCATACACTACTGTGGCGGACGCTAATTGAGATGGGAATTCCGAAGCATTTGGTTAAACTACTAAAGGGCCTTTATGTGGATCAAGAAGCGGTAATAAGAACTGAATATGGTGACACAGGGAAATTTAAAATAAGGAAAGGAGTGAGGCAGGGGTGCATTTTGTCCCCTTTCCTGTTCAATCTGTATGCCGAGAGAATTATGAGGAGGGCTGGATTGGAGGAGGCAACAGAAGGGGTAAGGATAGCGGGGAAAATACTGAATAATCTGAGGTACGCCGATGATACGACATTATTGGCGGGTAAGAGGGACGACCTAGTTGAGTTAATAAGAAGAGTCAGGAAGGAAAGCGAAAAGGCGGGACTATACTTCAATGTAAAGAAAACAAAGGTTATGACAACTGCAACATACAAAAACTTTGAGGTGGATGGAGAAACGATAGAGGTAGTATCGAGCTTCACATTCCTGGGATCTATGATAGAGAAGGAGGGAAGAAGTGATATGGAAATAAGGAGGAGGGTAATAATGGGGAAAACGACAATGAACGGTCTGGAAAAGATTTGGAAGGATAAATACGTGAGCAGGGAAACAAAGAAAAGACTGGTAAGAGCACTGATCTTCCCAGTGGTCCTATATGGATGTGAGACATGGACAAAGACACGGGATATGGAAAAGAAAATCAACGCGTGTGAGATGTGGATTTGGAGAAAGATGCTAAGGATTTCATGGACGGAGAAGAGAACTAACGAATCGGTGCGCGAGGAGCTTGGAATAGAGAGGGAGGAGACACTGCAGCAAACAGCAACTTGGAGAAAATTGAGCTACTTTGGCCATGTGATGAGATCTAACGGTCTGGAAAAGGAGCTGATGACGGCATGCGGTGAGGGAAGGAGAAGATGCGGAAGACCTAGGAAGAAATGGTTGGATGAGGTACAGGAAAAGTCTGGCATGAGACTGGAGGAGCTACGAGAGGCGACTAGAGAGAGGAGACGTTGGAGAGAATACACCAAGGCTTTCGCCAGAGCTCCAGAAGCTGACGGCACCAGGTGACCAGGTGCTGGATCAATGCTGTCTGAAGTTGGTTGCCCTGCTGTATTGTTGCTCTCATGTGGGTATCAATGCTACTGGTCATTTTTGGCTATGGAGTATTTGCTTATTTAAGTCAAAAAGTGATCCTTCAGCTTTTACCCAAACTTTTGATGAAGTCATCGAAGTCTGATTCCTTGTGAAAAAGCGATATTGCTCGGACTAATTTCACGTCCAGGTTGGTAACTTGGTGTATCTCCAAATGTTGTGCAAATCCAAACGGTTATGGACTCGCATAGCTGGTGAATCTGTAACCAATATGCGCCATTCAGGTGAAACATAAAGTGTGTGAAATATTGATCCATATTATCAATCATTGTAAGTATTTGTAACTAAAGAAAAAAAACATTTTCCTAGATGCATTGAGCAGCATGTTACAATGGTTCGTATCAAAATTGTGAATGTGATAAAATTCAAAAACAAATACCATCGCATTTTTAGTTGAAGAAATCCATATTAGGTAACATGTCTCATCTTTTAGGTTGTGGGTGTCACAGTACTGTCGATGTATCTATTCAGATCCGGTGTGATCTAACTAAATTTTACAACTGCTCTAGAATTATCTGTTAAAATGTTTTTCTGATACAATAGTTCAGTGTACTGGTCATATGGAAGTTCTATCAAATTTATGGGTGTATAATATATTTTACGGGTGTATAATATATTTTACATCCATCTACGATCTGCATTTTGTTGTTATCTTGAACGGCATTACAGATCCTTTAAATCTAAAAGTTGCTTACACTTTTCAAATTGCATTGGTATTGAAGATTGTAGCAAATTTCATTGTGTTACTTGCCAGGCCGCTGTTAAAGAGTCAAAGAGAAGTGCTGCAAAGACAAATTGAATGCTACACTCGTTTAAAACAATCTGGACTGAATTTGCTGAATGTTTGAAGCGCTTTACATCAGTAGAACCTCATTCTATGCACGAAATTGTTGATGGAGAAAGGGATAAACTGTTGCTTGCTTGATAACGCTATTTTCAATAAGATGTGACATGTAGAATTTGACTTGCAGCCATTGCATCTCAAGCTGAGTTCCTACAAAATGTTTCTTTTGCATGCTTCACAAAGGCCAAATGTGCCATTGTTGACTTGATTTACAGCTGTTTTGGACCAGTTGACATCCTACATTTGAGAGGAAAAGTACATAAATTTTGGGAGGAAATTATCCATTTTAGGGCTAAGACACCTATACATTATAATGCGATCTTAAATGCATTTTGTCACATATACTACAATAATAGTCCTAAGGTATAACATATTGCCCAGCTGGTAAGTATGCACTTCTGTTGGCTCCCATATCAGCTTCCAAGATGTGAATAGCATGGTAGCAGTGTATTTGTGGGGCGCGGTGGTCTAGTGGTGGCGTCGTTGCCTTGGAGCCGGAAGGTCCGAGGTTCGAATCCACCCTCAAGCCGCGTAAGGACCTTGGGCAAGTCCTTCACTGACAAAATTTTGCTCAGCGCTTCGGCGTGAAACTCCGATGCAGTGTCCGCTCTGCATCGGGAGCGCCTCTGAGTAGAGAGCTTGAAGGGGCGCTATAGCAAGTGCACATACATACATAGTGTGTACAAGGGGATTTCAAAAGTTTTTATGTGCCCTTGTTATAGCGCCCCTTCAAGCTCTCACTACTCGAATGCAGAGCGGACAATGCATCGAAGTTTCACGCCGAAGAATTTGTGATAATGACTCGCCCAAGATCCTTACGCGGCAAGGTGGATTCGAACCTTTCGGCTCCAAGGCAACAAAACCACCACCATGGGCGTCCGCAAGTGGGCGCAAGTGCGCCCTATGGGTTTTTCGCATAGTTGCACATAAATTTAGATTATTTGGCTGTGATTGTTACAACGCGATTTTCAATGTGATTATCGATTCATTCTATAAGTTGAACCTTCATATCTTTCTTTGGGCGCATAACTTATACGTAGGCTGTAGGATTCTCTCGTGGTAATATGGAAATTCAAACTGTCACACATTAAATTTAGACCATGTGACAATTATTTAAAAGTTTGACCCCCTAGAAAAACTCCTGCGGACGCCCATGACCACCACACCCACAAAAGGCTGAAATTCATTCAAATGGTTAAATTTTTAGTAATAATCAAGACTAGAACCACCAACCCTTTTCAAATGCTGTTTCTACTCAAGCCCTAATAAATCTGTGCTTTCAAGTAACATTTTAATGTCTCGTTAGGATACACTGCCGAGCTTTGGCTACACGTTATTGTGCACTTCACTAACATTTACTTCAACCTACTACAGCTCTGGAACTTGAAACTATAAAACACTAGCAAAGTGGTCAACGGCAACAGTGTGTTTATTGTGTTGTCAATACAGTAACTCTGAATGACAAAAAACATTCTTTTGTTAAACCCGGAAGTTTCAACTTATATTTATCCAATCCACAAGAAAAATCCATTAAGAATGTCATCGGATTTAAGACTCCATAACGGACTCTTCGGTGTGCTTTCCCTTGTCCAACTTCTGGCGTGAAGCAGCCTTGCGTTCAAGAATGGCCTTGCGATCCTTGTCCATCTTGAGCTTCACAATGACAACCTAAACAATCAAGCACACAACACATTGCATCTTAGGGATTCCAAAATGAAAGCTAGAAGTCAGTCCTAGTAACCATAATGTGCCAAGGCAAAAAGCCTGCGTTTATATGCAATTGATGGTGAAAGCAGTTTTACATTGAGCTTCAGCTGATGGAAAGATTTCAGTTTCTGGTTAATAGTATAAATTTGCTTTATATGAAAACAAACAAAAACTGTAATCTCTAAATTTCAGCCACAGCGCCACACCCAAAAGTGACATCACAGGAGCCACTTTATCCACACATAATATAACAAATATTGACATGCAGGGGTGAAATCAGCTCTAGGTCAAGATCCAAAAGGGTCAGGATAGCGGGCAGAAAGCTTAGGGGAATGTAACTGGATGAGCATAAATCAGAACAGCGCTGGAGAAAATACTGCTTCGAGTTTCAGACCTAATAGCAAGAGGCAAGACTTTGGCGAGTTAGTATGATGGATCACATATTTGTCGCAATATGCGTGAACCATGAATGTTTGTTTTAGATGGGTGGAACAGCCATGCAGTTATTTACAATTTTAAAAAAAGAGTGGGAAAGATAGGCATTAGGCAATGTGATTAAATGAGCTAGGTCTTGGTCAAAAATACACCCAGGTTTGAGGGAAAGAGGGATCAGGAATTTAATTTCTTGAGCTGCTTATGCAGATGGCAGACCTGCAAAAGTGAATTAAGTTTTAGAAGGTTTCAGGCACAGGAGATTTTGGTAACTGCATGGAGACGATGATCTAAGGACTTGGACAAGCTCAAAAAAGATCACAGAAATTAGTCTATAACTTGTTTGAACAATATGCAATAATGTAAAGGCAAGAAAGTCACAATTCTCATGAAATTCTTGAAGAAATCAAAATACAAGAACTTGGATGTGATATACACATGATGTCATCACTCCTTGCATCTATCGCTGGTCAGTGATGTGTTGCAATTAAAAATTACCTTTGAAGGGTGGATTCCAACGTGGCTGGTAGCTCCGTTAACCTTCTCACGCTGAATTCGCTCAATGTGGATCACGTACTTCTTCCTGTACACCTGAACGACCTTTCCAACCTGCTGACCTTTGTGGTGACCACGAACTACCTGTGAGATTAACACATTTTGATAATTAGTTTTAAATTTTAGAAACAACACAAGATTTAAATATGCATAAAAATCAATAACAGTGCAAAAATAATACAAATTAATAACTGAATTATATGTAGAAAATAAGTACAGCCTAGGTATACTGGCCTTTCAATTCTAAAAATAAAACTTAAAATAAGCTAGCCAATCAAGAAACATTGGTCAGCCAAAATTCCCCAATCCTCAAAAACGTTGAAAATACACAAAATGCCCGATTTCCCGAAAGCAGTCTTATAGCAAGAAACCGAACTCCCAAAAACTATTCAGAACCAAATTAAACACAAGACAGCTAGTGTTATTGCTAACACAGTTTAGCTACTAAAAATTAGGTTGCATGTGTAAATATCGATTTAGAAGATGCGGCTGAAATTCGTTCAGGGGATTTGGGCCACACCCCATGAAAAGCAAGATTTGAACAGCATTAATTCACTACATAGTCGAAAGCATGATTAGCTAATTTGTTTAATTCTTGTGAGTAGATATCCATTCATCTGATTGACCAGGAATTTCAAGCTTTTAAGATGACGGCACACTGATCCTACCTGTACTTCGTCATCTTTGCGGATTGGGATGCTACGGACGTTGTACTTCTGGCGCAGTTCTTTCGAGAGAGGCGCGCTCATAATCTTTCTACGGATATGAGATGGTGCGCTGAAGTGCCGTTGCCTGTTCTTGCGGCTGGACGAACTTACTAGTTTGTTGAACTTCATTTTCTACAAACAAATTATTACGAACGATCAATTCACATGACAGTAGCAGTTTCAGCAACTATTATTTGAAGCTTAAAGCTGTGCATCAAGAATGTGATAACCATAACCTCTGGTACCACATCGTAATTTCATATGCAAACAAATGGAGAAATTCAAACGGAGATATACAGTTAGCAGGGTGTAGCTGCAAGTCAGCGGTTTGAAAACCGTCAACAATTTCTGATAAACTAGCAGGAAAGAACGGCAAACTAGAATATAACGTGACTATTACGCGTTGGTTTGAACAATACTACTCATTATTTTAATCAGAAATAAATACATATTCTTGCTTATCGACTGGAATCTTAGTGTTTCTGAACAAGTCTGCAATTGGTCGCGGGTATAAACGTTCTGCTCCAAACAAAGAACCCACGAGTAGCACTAAATTCTTAGCCTATCAATAATATTATGCTGGAAAGGTTTGCTAGTTGAACCACGGTAACAATCTTGTAGCAATTATAAACATGCGACCTGGTAATATGGCCGGGTAGTAGCTTAACACATGATGAACAGCATGAATTACAAAGATAAAAATAAGATAAATGCTATTCAGAACAGCTAAAAAGAGAAATGCCGAAAGAAACTGTTTATCTGGCTTAGTCATAGAGTGATTACATTTTCAGGCAATTCAAAATATGGAGCAGATTGGACGGATTAAAATTGAAAACTGCACAAACCTCTCCGCTATTCCGCGACGATTTTTAAGAAAAAGGATACAGTAAAATAGACACGGCCGGAAGTCACGTGTTTTTGTTTGATTGCGTGCTCCCATTTGCTTAGCGCTTTTATTGAATTTCTTTTAAAAACCTATTTTATGAAACCTGAAAATTTATTTGGCAGTAGGCCTACAAAACGGAATTACGTGCAATTTAGTCTAAATTTTTTAAACAAATATTAGTCTACATCGAATACCGTCGTTTCTTTGATGAACTGCCTATGCTATGGACTTGGCCGAAACATGTCATGTCATGTCAGTCACCGACGTCGCTGCGCGACGGTTGGTCACATGCATGGACTAGAGCTCTCCACTGCCTCCTATCGCGTGCAGCGGAGAAAAGATTGGACCGAAATAGGAGAGTTTGCGAGCCTTGATAGAACCCAAGAGCTTTAGAAATTTGGAGTTACGATTAGGCCTACGATTGCGAACAATTTCTTTTACAAAACTTAGGCCTACGACTATTCTAAAGAGAAGATCTAACCTTAAGATGGGGTGAAAATGTTTAGAGAACTGTAGGCCTAGGTCTAGGCCTATATTTTACGATGTCAGGTCGATTATGGATCCTGATAGACGGGAAAAAGAAAGCGCGCGCATGATGTCCGCGCATCAATTAGGCCTAGGCCTATTGCAATTGTAGGTTTAGTCTTTTTACGAAAGTGTGGGAACAACAATAATTCTCACTGAGCGCAACAATCGCATGAGATATTGATAACGATCGAATTTTTCTTTGCGACCTAGGCCTATCATGTCGACTTAGGTCTAAAGCGATTTTGTCCACGCGCCTAGGCTATTCCTCAAGGACCCTGTTTAGGCTACAGCGTTGAACCAAATCCAAAAGTTCTGCGTTAGGCTAATAATAATTTGATGATATCCTGGTGCTCCTGCATGGTCACTCGACTCGAATCACCTTCTGACTACTCTTATACGGACAACCCTTTTGACTTGACGCAGCGCTCGTGAATAATCTGGTGCCCGCACGTGGCTTTCGAGTAGCGCTTTAGAAGTTTAGATAATACGTAGGCTACGATTACGATTCATTGTTATCCACAAGCAATAGGCCTATAGGCTGTGAGCCTGTGAGACTTATAGAAAATTACCGGGTAGGACATATTGATTTAGGCTATGTGGAGTTGCGCCTCAGGTTCCTATGGAACCTGTGCCGGTCCCAAGCCCGGGCAAAGGAGGAGGGTTCCGCGGAGGGTTTGCAACCCTCCCGGGTAAAACAAACTACCGCAACAGAAACGACACAGATGAACTACAAAAATTATACTGTCAAGGCTGGTCTGAAGGGAGACGGGAAGGTGGAAGACCTATTTATGACGAGTAATGGTGAAAGCCGCAAGGAAGCCACGACTCAGAAGACCCAGATCTTGACGACCAAAGCTAAGACAAGGATAGGATGCTGGAATGTAAGAACAATGTATGCTACGGGAAGGCTGGCGCAGGTGCTAGCAGAGATGAGGAAATACAAACTGAGGATATTGGGAATGAGCGAGATAAGATGGACTGGAAGCGGAATTACTACATCTGAAGGAATGAATATATACCACTCTGGAGGAACCAGGCATGAAAGAGGAGTAGGTATAGCAATCGATGCAAGAATGGCAACGGCGGTAATTGGATGGGAGCCGGTAAGCGACAGAATAATCACCATCAGGATCCAGACTAGACATACGAAGACAACTATAATACAGGTGTATGCACCAACAAATATGGCCACGGACGAGGAAAAAGATGACTTCTACGAGCAGTTGCAGGATGTCATGGACACTGTGCCGGGACACGACCAGAGAATAGTCATGGGCGACTTCAATGCGCAGATAGGGAAGGAAAGAGATGGATGGATGGATGTAATAGGAGCAGAGGCTGCTGGAGAAAGGAACGACAATGGAGAGAGAATGCTCAGTTTTTGCAGCAACTACAAACTAAAGATAGGGGGAAGCATGTTTAAACATAAGACCATTCATAAAGAGACATGGAGATCCCCGGATGGAAAGACTAAACATCAGATCGACCACATTTGCATTTCCAAGAGATGGGCAACGGCGATGCAGGACGTGAGGGTATACAGAGGAGCGGATGCTGCCTCAGATCACCATTTGGTTATTGCGACATTAAAACTAAAGTTGAAGAAACAGATTGGAAAGCAGGAGCATGGGGTAATAGATGTAGCCAAGTTAAGCAGGAAGGAGGTGCAGGAAACGTTTCAACTGGAATTAAAGAACCGATTTGAAATACTGGGCGAACAGGGAGCAGAACAGGAGTCAATTGAGGAAAGCTGGACGAGGATAAAAAACACGATTAACGAAACGGCGAAAGAAGTGATCGGGTTGAGGAGGAGAACAAGGAAGGAAACATGGATCAGGGAAGGTACATGGGGAGCAATCGACGAACGTAGAGAGCTCAAAAGCAGGAGAGAACAGGCATACAACACAGGAACAAATGCAGAGGATATATGCGAAGACTACCGAAAGAAGGACAAGGAGGTAAAGAAACGCTGCAGAGAGGACAAGAAGGTGTGGACGGAGAACCGTCTAGAGGAGGCAGAGAGGGCGGCAGAGAGAGGCGACTCGAAGACACTATACAAGATCACAAAGGAGTTAACGGGAGGGATGGCGCAAAGGTTGCCAATTAAAGATGCTACAGGAAACACACTTAGAACACACGAGGAACAGGCAGCAAGATGGAGACAGCATTTCGACAAAATCCTAAATTGCCCAGAACCAGAGATTATGCACGACTTCACACAGGAACAATGTCTACCAACCTTGGATGTGAACTTGGAAGATATCACGGAGAAAGAGGTAGAAGAAGCGCTGAGAAGATTAAAGAATGGAAAGTCTGCTGGAGTTGATAATATACAACCAGAACTGCTGAAAAACGGAGGTGATGAGATGAACAGAGTCCTGGCGCACCTATGCAATATGATATGGAAGACAGGGGAGGTTCCAAGAGATTGGCGAGACGGGATTATCATACCGCTGCCGAAGAAAGGGAACCTTAGTGATTGCAATAATTGGAGAGGAATCACGTTGCTCTCCATACCTGGTAAGGTGCTGGCCAGCATAATCTTGAGAAGAATACAGGGCGCAGTAGATAACATTCTGAGACAACAACAGGCGGGCTTCAGAAAGGGCAGGTCATGCAGCGAGCAGATCTTCATACTGAGACAGATTATCGAGAAGTGCGTAGAGGGGAATGTTAATGTGCTTGTCAACTTCGTCGACTTCAAAAAGGCATTTGACAGCGTCCAAAGACCTGTGGTGTGGAACATCCTCGCACAATATGGTATACCAGAGAAGGTTATAAACATCATAAAAGAAATGTATAGAGAAAGCAGGTGTGCAGTAAGAACGGAGGGGAAATTAGGAGAGTGGTTTCAGATTGTCACAGGGGTGCGTCAGGGTTGCATCTTGTCACCATTGCTATTCCTGATAACGATCGATTGGGTGATGAGACGGAGCACAAAAGATGGAGAGTGTGGACTGGAGTGGGAAGGAGCCGGAAAGCTGGCGGACTTAGACTTCGCGGACGATATAGCACTACTGGAGGAGTCTTGGGGAGGGATGAGTAAACTCACGAGCAGTGTGGAGAGAGAGGCGGGTCTGGTCGGATTAAAGATCAACACCACAAAAACAAAGATTATGAAAATAGGAAAATGGACAACGACGGAGAACATCAAAGTTGGGGATCGAGGATGTACTGGAGGAGGTGGAGCACTTCTGCTACCTGGGAAGTGCTATTTCAAACAATGGCAGCTGTGATAAGGAGATTGGTAGCAGAATGGGAAAAGCCAATGCCACATTTGGAAGGTTGAACAACATATGGAGGAACAAAGGACTCAGTATAGTAACAAAGACAAGATTGTATAGAGCTTTGGTATTGACAACGTTGCTGTATGGGGCAGAGACATGGCCTATGACAAAAGCCAATATAAAGAAACTGGAGGCAGCACATCATCGTTGGCTGAGAAGGATATTGAAGATCACTTGGAGGGACAAGATCAGAAATGAAGAAGTAAGAAGGAGAACATCTATGGAGAAACTGGAAGACATGATGAAGAAGATGCGTTTACGTTGGTTGGGTCACGTTCATAGATCGGAAGAGGAGAGAAATCTAAAGCAGATACTGGATTGGACGCCGACGGGATGGAAAAGGAGTCGAGGAAGACCCAGAAAGACCTGGCGAAGCACGGTTACTCAGGATTTGGAAGACGGCGGAATGACGTGGGAGGATGCTCGGATGACTGCAGAAGACAGGATAACGTGGAGAGGCTGTGTCGCCCGATGCGCTGCCAGCGCAAGGACGGACTAAGTGCTAAGTGTAAGTGGAGTTGGGGGGATATGGCCTACAATTAAAACTTTACCATGGGGCGCTAAGAAAGACCAGCGGTTGAACCCCGCGACCCCTGGCAATTCTCACCCTATTTGCAGGCTTAAATCGCACTTTTTTGCGATCCCACTATGCTTTCTAAGCGTGTCCCACGCGAGAGAGAAAGAGATAGTCGAGGCAATTCCCATAGCTTACCTTAGCGGACGATGGTCACAGATGAGCGATTCTTTTGAAAACGCTGCCAAGCGAAGTCCAAGCAGAAAACAGCAGATGTGATACGACTATGATCGGTGTGGGTTTCAAGCGTGGTTTTCAAACGTGAGTTTCACTACGGTACTGGTCTTTTATATCAGCCTACTCTTATATTCGACTTTACGAATAATATTGCACCTATAGGGCCTATCGAATTCGAGTGATGATGTGGGTGACCGTGAATTTGAGAAAGTTCGCCTTCTTTGCAGTAGACTAGGCGGCCATACGTTCATTCATCTGAGTGTTAAGGAAACCGATAAATTATTATGTTTTTGAAGGTGGCCTAGCTATATAGATCGAGTCCCAAAAATTAATTGTCGCCAAGAAGACCATGGTCCAGTATTGCTATTTATAGGCCTATAGCTAAAAATAAATTATTTGCATTTATTGGATTTAACCTAATGCTAACTAGAGTGTTCTAAATAATAGGCCTACGGTTCATGTGTCCAATCACTAATTTCGGCGATTATCTGGTAAAAGATCAATCAAATGAATATAACAAGTAATACCTAGTCCAGGGGCAGATCCAAGGTGGGGCCAATCCGGCCATGCCCCCTCATTTAGAAATGCCCATGTATCGTGCCCCCCCATTTGGTTTCAACAAGCTTATAATTTGGTATATTTTAAAGGATTTGGACTTAACGACTAAAAAAAGGGTCATTAACTTTTTTGGGTGGATGTAATGGTAGGCCTATAATTTTTTAGAAAATTTCGCCTGATGACTTAAAAAAAGGTCAACTTTTTTCGCAGAATCCCGGGAAAAAATTTCAGAGCCAAGGCCTAGAATTTTTGGCCCCCCGTCCAAAGTTTCTGTATCCGCCCTTGACCTAGTCTAATCTGCTGTAGTCTTTACTGGATGAATATAAGTGCAGACTTTTTAACACGTAGCTTGATGCAGAGAAAGTCTCTTTACTTACATTGCATTAGCCTACATAAGTATTATAGGCCTACATTGCATATCCATTCTGTTCATGGATTTAGTTATGGCGGTTGTGATTATGAGTATGATCATGATTATTATGTATGATCATGATTATTGTGGTGATGATGATTGTCACGATCATGCTTTTGACTATAATAATAGTTTTGCATGCTGTTGTTTTTCAAGTTTCATAGATTCAGCCTGAATTCTTCTCATGCTATGTTCTTCCATCTCTTCTGTGGATTATTTATCAGCTTCTCCTCTTCACTAGAGGTGATGGGACGGATTATACCACTTGGAGGTAGGATTTGTCCCCAGGGGCGGAGTTTATCAGGGGCTAGGGGGGCTAAGCCCCTCCAAGAAGGCCCAGATTCAATTTTTTTTACTATGAACATGGTATCCTTTTTCGGGGTTAGCCCTCCCAATAAGGTCCAAACTCGGGGTTAGCCCTCCCAAGAACGGAAACCAAACTCCGCCCATGTTTGTCCCTTAAAAATTTAAATGGGTAGTGTAATGTATATAATTTTTTATCAAATGGAGAGTATCAATTTGCTGGTCTTTTAAAAACAATATCTTTCTCTAAATAAATTCGGTGCAGCATTTCAAAAGTGTCTTTTGGTTCTTTACCTACTGAACAACCTTTACTGCTGCTTGTCGATATTTCAAACTCTGTGCTCTAAGTTTGCTTGATGATTTCAGCATACTGTGTAAACAGATGTTGGTGTTACTTAGCTAGTCATTGTTTTGGTGATACTATGAATGTGTAGTAGCCAAAAGATTCTGTAGTTTCATGTATACAAGCTAAGCATTTAATCATTAGTCCTTTAACGAATATCTGCCAGTGTTGTCAGGCCAGACTCTTGACAGTCACTCCAGCGTTCCATCTCTTCTCAAAGTCTTTCATCAAAGTCTGCACTCTTTCACACAGTTCACTTAAGCCTAGACTTGTGTAAGAACATAATCAAACAGACTTAGTTATCATACCACCAGACACCTGTACATGTACACTGTTGTACATTGGTGTACACATGGTCTGCTACATTGCAACCAGACACCCACTCTGCTGCAGAGGCTTTTATGTTGTTGAATTGCTGTGGGTGGGTTTGAGCCTGATATAGGTATACACCCTTTCATGTAGACCTGTACTGATCTTTTTATGTAGATGTTAATCCTTTCATCCGAGTACTAATCCTTACACGTAGGTACTGATCCTTTCATTTACATACGGTACTGATCTTTCAACCTCATGATCTGTGAAGTTTCCGTATAACTGTTTTAACAAGTTTGTATTAAAAATCCCTCTACACCAATAAATTAAAAACATGCTGAAGAAGTGGCCTTGTCTTCTTCTTCCATTCCAGAGATAACCCCATTGGATCCCATACATCGTGTTGGTGAGAACTTGACCTTGACCTGCAGTTTGACACACTACTCTGGCCCTCTGAACAGTTCATCCTTGTATTTCACATCTGGACGAGATGGAACAGCTTCAAATTCTCTGATCTCTTCACAGTTCTATTTGATTGTCAGTCCAACTTCCATGCAACTCACGATTCCTTTCATCAAACACGAACATCCGAATTTGTATAAGTGTTTCCTGAATGACACGAGTCAGACTTATATCGATTCGATGGACGTTCGAGTCGGCAGTAAGTATAGCGCCTGGATAACATTTCTGTGTAACGTTTAATTTGTAAAATATGTATACTTGTGTATTACACTGTACATACATATGAATATATGTATATATATATATGTATGTATATGTATGTATGTATGATTGTCTTTAAATAATTGTGTTTCGATGTCAACTGAATTTTAGAAGAAGTTGATGAACCCAGAATATCTCTGAAATTTTGTCACATAAATAGCACACCATCCACCTTTCGTAACTGATTATAATCAAATAAGGAATTCAGTGAAGAAATAAAGTGGTCTTTATTGACATCATGTAGAAGCTTTATTTTGGTCTTTAGGTCCTCCTGCTGTGATCAATGAGATAGAAGTATTATCCAGAAATCTCCAAGATCTTAATGTTACATGGTGCACCAAAAATATTAAACAGGATATACCGGCATATCATCTGACCTGGACGTCCACGTGAGTATGGTGATCACGTTGCTCTCAGTGACTTAACATTACTGTGTGGATATTTAATGCAGAATTGTGTTCGAGAGTATCACGTTTCACAGTGTCTGCCAGTTTAAGTACCATGTAGTAACTACATTGTAGTTACTGTAGTACCGGTAATAGTGGTTGTGGTAGTAGTTGTTGTGGTATTACTTGTAGGAACAATTTGAATTTTGTCATTGGTCATATGTAATGTAATGTAAACCTTCGAGAATTTCTCAGCGCCCACAAAAGCCACGTCAGGGAGACCAGCTTATTCACCGGCGCTATTCCTAAACCTCATAGATGTTCTGTCAATCCTTTCCCATCAAACCAGCCTAACCCTAACAGTTAAATCCATGTCTAGGTATACCTTCAAGTTTTCAAATGTCTCGATAAAAAATGAGCAAGGTGAAGGCCATACGGGTGCTATGGAAACATATGCGTACATTTACATTTCCTTTCCTGTCTTATTTTGCATGATTGCTTCAGTTGTAACTTGTCTGTTTATTCAGGAACTGGGGTGTAATGGACAGTTGCCCACAGCAGAAGGAGACACAGGTTGGCAGTCGTTGTTACACTTGTATGTGGACTGAGTATGATGGCTTCTTTGCAGGAATCTACCATCTGGTCATTACAGGATCAAGTATCTTTGGCAACTCAACCAGCAATTTCACCATTGATGCCACTGAACACGGTAAGTCAACTGGAATACATGACACAGTCACAGATCTCTTGTTTGATATGCCAGTTATGATTGTGAATTGGCAGGTTATGATATGGCATGTGGTGTGAAACAAATGGCACAATGTGAATGGAAAGTCATGATATCGCATGTGGTGTGACACAAATGGAACAGTGTTAATGGCAAGATATGATATGGCATAGCATGATACGAATGTCACAATGTGAATGGCAAGATATGATATGGCATAGCATGATACGAATGTCACAACGTGAATGGCAAGATATGATATGGCATAGTATGATACGAATGTCACAACATGAATGGCAAGTGGTACGGCATAGCGTGACACAAATGGCTTAATAATAATTCATGGCTGAAAGGAATCAAAGATTAAGAAAGGACATGATTATGTGAAAGAATAAACGGAATGCAAGTCTTAGCAAGACTTGAGTAATGCAATAGAACTTGAGGGATCAATAGTGTCCTATGTCTTAAGTCATGGTACTGTGGATGATGACTACCGGTAGTCATGAATTACAGTATATCACAGGTGCATGTATAGTTGTATTCATATAGTTGTATACGTGATGATACAGTTTGAGGATGGTCACAAGGTACATGATAATCTGCATCTGTTGTGGTTTGGTAGCTTACTGGTGTGGTAACACACTGTAAACACAGTGTGGCTAGGTTCTAGCCTTACCTGAGATGGTTACAGTATATAAATGCTTAGTGCTTAATAAATACATAAATGATAGGGCCTAGTTATGTGAGAGACACAGTTATTAGAGGTTGTCAGTGGCTGAAGCACTGATAAAAAATTCTTTGGAGAACCGTTTAATTGTGTCAGTCAAGAACCTTAGTGTAATAACCTTCACGTGAGATGTACATGAGATTCGAACCCCAGACTTCTTTGTGAATAGTAAGATCTGTAGTCATTCGAACCAAACAGAGAAATTAGCTCCTGTAGATATTATGGCACCACAACAAATGGTTTTGAGGTTCTGTCTGATAATGGGGGCAAGAGAATAAACAACATGCCAAGGATGACATCTGAGCGTTGAAATAAAAAAGCTGTTCAGGCTTTTCTTTTATTCATAGTAGGCTATATCATTATTACAATCGTGTGTACATTAGCCTGGCACTATTCACACGATGGCCACTGATCAACGCCCAAGTGTCTGGTTGCGCTCCAAAGAACAGCCTGCGTGGGGCAGACAATGAGGCTTTGGTGGCTCTTATGTGCTGTTCAAACGTTCATGGTTTGGCATAAAGAAATAATGACATGCTGCCATCTTTACTGTTGAACTGTCAGTGATCGTGACACTCCGCCTTTGGCGATCTCTTCACAAGTCTTAGCATGCATGCATTATCTGACCGACTAGAATATAAAGCCATATCGCTCTCACCTATAACACACTTCAATCATTCCAAGCCAGGTCCAGGTGCTTGCAACACCGGGCTCAGAGTTTTTGAGGGTCCACAGTTATTAATGTGTGCCTGGTGGCCTGGAGAGTTGTCAGTGGGGTCATTGGCATGGGCGTCCGCAGGAAATTTTCTAGGGGGGCGCAAACGTTTAAATAATTATCACATGGTCTAAATTTAATGGGTGACAGTTTGAATTTCCATATTACCACGAGAGAATCCTATAGCCTACCTATAGGCTACAGTATGCGCCCAATGAAAGATTATAGGTTCAACTTGTATAACGAATCGATAATCACATTGAAAACTGCGTTGTAACAATCACAACCAAATCTAAATTTATGTGCAACTTTGCGAAAAATCCAGGGGGGCGCACTTGCGCCCCCTTGCGCCCCGCTGCGGACGCCCGTGGTCATTGGAGGGTAATTACAGCACTTCGCCCTGCGCTTGCCGTAATAATTATGTCCATGACCATGATCCAGCATATATCCATCAGTTGTTAGCATCCAACCACTTTGTACAACCAGCTCTAACACTTCGCCCTAACACTTAGAGCTTTGACCTTAATCCGTCGCCCTATTATCGAAGGGATTCTGCTGTGTATGATGATGATGATGATGATGATGATGATGACGACGACGACGACGATGATGATGATGATGATGATGATGATGATGGTAAGGTGGCGGCGGCGGTGACGGGCAGTGGCGCAACTAGGGGGTGCTGGGGGGTGCTTGAGCACCCCCCCAGGGCTAAAAAGGTGACCCACACAATTTTTCTAAATCCGATGAGTTTTTTTGTGAAGGGGGGGTATGGGTCAATCTTTAAGATTACACAATCAAGCAAGTTTCTTCATTCTTCCGTATTATAATCTTAGTAAAATTCATGGTTCATAAAGCACTAGATTTCAGTGTTTAGCTCGTCTAACTGAATTTGTCTGGGGTCTTGAGAATTTGCCTATAGTGATGAATTTAAAGCGTTATGCCTATGCCATTACATTGCACTGTCTCGCCAATTTATTGATAATATGTTACATTGTTACAACATAATTGATAGGCCTAGTACCGTGTGTATTGTTTTATTAAGGCCTAGTTAAGAATTGTTTCCTTCAAATTAGTATTAAAATAATATAGGACATATAGTTATTCAGCTTTGATTGATCTAGGCATTTCCAGTGATCTCATTTCCTGCTATATAATTAAATTTTATTATTTATTATTATTATATAATTACGATACTAGTCTATCGTATGATATTATAATGTCCATAACTTACTGTCATGGGCGGATATTTAGGGCGATAGGGGAGACGTAAGGCCTAAAAAAAAAATGTTGTGTTTCCGGTAACAGAGCTAAAAAAAATTGGGTAGGTAGGTCGGAAAATATTTTTATTTTGTAAAATATTTTTATGCAGTGACTATCCGAAAAAGTATACCCCACTAGTCTTTTTTGCACGCTGAAACAAAGTACGTGTTCTAAGCAAGTATAAACTGCCTATTTCCCGACTGTCTGCACCTAAAACTGCTCTAGAAACAGTCCTATTAATTTCATTTTGTTGACGTCTCTTATGTTATGTCAATACAAATGTTAAAAAAATATTTTTTGAAAAAAAATTTAAATTTTTTTTTGGGGAAAAAATTTTTTTTTGAAAAAAAAAATTTTTTAATAAAATTTTTTTACAAAAATATTTGGGTCGCGGCCGTAAAAATGGGTCGGTCGGGTGACCGGAAACACAACAATTTTTTTTTACGCCTAAGTAATTGCGAGGCAACACTCTGAAGTTTTAAACCGATGTTGAAATCTGAATTCACTCTTTTTTTATCAGCACTGAACTGACTGAAGTAATAGAGTTATTTTGCTGAGTTGACATCTTAAAATGGTACCATAATAAACGTGGAACTAATAAAAAAATCATTGTTTACAATTGTAAGTAGGCCTACCTTATTAATTGAAGTTTAGACCACTCTTATCAGCATAGGCGTAGGAGACGGGGGTCCAGGGGGGCAAATGCCCCCCCAAATTTCGGGCAAGTCTGATTTTTCGGGCAAGCAGACCCGGAAAAAGAACAAAAAGTTTTAGAAAATTTTTACTTTTTTTTATTTTTCCGGGTCTTCTTGCCCGAAAAATCAGACTTGCCCGAAAAAATGGTCGTCAGACCTTTCGAGCAAAAAGTAACGTGAAATTTCAGAAGATTTTGCCCGGATGACTAAAAAAAGGTTGTCAGAATTTTCAGGCAAACGTAACGGGAATTTTTCATAAGATTTCGGCCGGAGGAAAAAAAAATTTTCGGGCAAAAGTCTCATTTTTGCCCCCCCCCCCAACGTTGAAATGTCCCCTACGCCTATGCTTATCAGCACTGAAATAGTAGGCCCTATAGAAATTTTGCTTTAGATTGCAGCGCAAAATGCTGCCATTGCATTGTGGAAATTAGAAAATTTATAATGTTGGTGGGGCCGTGGGCACATCTCCTCCTAAAGCCCCTGCCCTTTTCCGTCGGATGCTTGCTTTTCCCCAGAAACCGTGATTCACAGAGAAGGGACTAGATAAAACACTGGTTATTGGGAGAGGGGCTAGATTAAAATAGGTCTACTGGTTATTAAAACATGCGTTGGTTTGACATTTTTGAAGTCTTAAACCATGGTTTTCAGACGTTTTCATGACTTCATCGCTCATAAAAGCAACTGGCAAACAAGAGCCTGAAACGTGCTCTAACTTTATGTCAAAAGTAAAAATCCGTTGGTTTCTGGGGCTCGGCCCCAGACCCCGCTGGAGGAGCATACGACGCCCCCAAACCCCCTATACTCGGCATTGGCTTCGTGCCTTCGGCAATCGCTGCTTCGCACCTTCAATGCGCCTACAATAATTCTGAGCACCCCCAGCAAAATGTTCTGGTTGCGCCCGTCACTGACGGGCGACGATGATAACAATAACAACGCCCATGATCATGATGACAACAGAAGCAATAGCCTAACAATTGCTATATTGATATATATATATATATATATTAATAATAAGTTTTCAAAAGTTATATTTATAGAAATTTGCGCATCTAGAAACTGTTAACTTCTTATCTTTGTGGTTTCATAGCAAATTTTATTTGTTTCTGATTTTAGTGAAACCACATCCAGTGTCTAGTCTAGGAATTGAATCATTGAATTCGACTTGTGTAAGAGCAAAGTGGACACGCCCTCCAAACCTATCCAAACTCATACGCTTGAACTACACTTTGACCTCTATGAAAAATTCGCATTCACCCTTAAAGGTTTGTGAATAACTATAGTGACCGTTGCTTACCTTTTGCTAATAATTTACAACACAAGACGCTTACAATTATGTTATACTCATATTGCGCGGAGGTAGGACCCTTGACCTGGAATGGCCAGCCCTCACTCCACTTCTTTTCTAGAACTCTTTTCAGGCGTTCATCTTCGTTGTCGTTGGTGCCCTCCTATTCGTCACTCCGAACATTGGCGGCATCATAGACAATCTTTCTCCAGAGACCATTCTGCTGTGTTGCTTTCACCACCCGCATCATTGACAGTCCCCTTCATTCCATCACGTCATCCGTCCACATTCTTCTTGGTCCTCTCATCTTAAGACCGCTTTATTTGACTGCACTGGGGTTCTGAGTAGTCCCATTGAAAAGGCGCTATACAAATTCATTTAAGGAATGAATATATTGACAGTGAGGAACGCCTGAAAAAGAGCGAGTGGAGCAAGGGTTAGCCGTTCCAGGTCATTGGTCCTACGTCTGCTATATGAGTCCTGAATATTAAGTCGTATGTGCGCCAGAGTGCAGATATGCAATTGCCAATATTGGTATAATAAAGAATATACTAATTTACGGTTTTTACAGGGGCAATGTTTGAATTTTGCCATTCGTAATGTGTATGCAATGATAGCAATTGGATTAAAGCTCTCATTGCAATTTCAAATCACCTCAAACCGCCGTGCAGGGACCCCGGGCAAGTCCTTCACTAGCAGTTGCTCATGCGCTACGGCGTGAAACTCCAATTCAGTGTCTGCGCTTTAGTCAGGAGCACTTCTGAGTAGAAATGTATATAAAAAGGGGTGCTATGACAAGTGCTTAGAGGCCTACAAGCACACATAAGTATATTCTGTAATGAGAAGCACTAGCGTATGCACACATTCCAAGGCTCTTGCATTAAAACAAGCAAACAAACAAAATAATTTCATCTCCACTATATCCGCTTACATTACAGGCTACTACGGTAATTGTTGCTTCAGAGTGTTGTGGTTGAGGAGAGCAACTCCGTTGTTTTGAGTGACTTTCATCCAGGCGACATCTACACGTTTGCCATCCGATGTATTCCAGAAATCGGAGGATTTTTCAGTGATGAAACAAAGATCGATTTCAAAATGCCTGATGATGGTAAGCATCACAATCAGGCAGGCAACCAACCAGCAAGCCAGCCAGAGAGCTAGCCATCCAGCAACCCAGCCTGCCTACTTACTTGCCGCTTCGTCTACTTTTGCTCTTCTGACACCCAGCCAGCCAGCCAGCCAGCTATGCACCCAGTTTTTCTGTCTGTCTGTTTGTCTCTTTCTCTGTCAAACAGGCTTATCAATTCGTTGTTTACTAGAACTGGCTGTTAACTGTTAGTTAACCGTTAGTTAACTGTTAGTTGACCGTTATTTAACTGTTAGTTGACCGTTAGTTAACTGATAGTTGACCGTTAGTTATCCGTCAGTTAATTGTTAGTTGACCGTTAGTTAACCGTTAGTTAATTGTTAGTTTACGGTCTGTAGGCTATCAGTGCGTCTGCTCCTCTGTCTCATATATCTGATATCTGTGCATATAATCTGGTTTTTAAAAAAATCTGTTATCGAAGAAAGACTTTGCTTAATATATTTATATCTTCCAGTTCCTGCAACTGCTCCGGAATTTCCTCTTGGATGGTTCCATAGTCAGTGGTGCATGGATGGTGCCACCACCACCCCCTGTTCACAGAACAATACTTGTCTGAACGTTACATTCTACTGGCAGGTCAGCTAGTTCCAATGTCATGTCTTAATTATTTGCAATCTGGTTGCTAGGTTCTATTCAAACTAAGGTCTTAGTTGTAGAAATTCTGCACTGTTATTAAAATGATAATTATAATTATATTACAGGAAACTGTCAATTTTGGGTTAACATAGCTTTTGTAATGTTTACAATAGAAAAACTGCATGAACATTTGCTAAGTTGAAATTTACTTGCTGAGCAGTTTCACGGTCTTACATTAACCTCTTTTTTACTAGCGCACCCTGGGAGGATGCATGCAAGCATTGTCTCAAACTTTTCTTAACCTGCTTAAACTAAATATATTATTTAATTTTCTAATTATATTGAGCTGATTAAATAAACCATCAAGAATTTCTCAAGTTTTAATATCTTTATCCCAAAAATTGAGGTTGATTTATCAAGAAAGTGACGTCATCTCGCAACTGTGACAAATTGCAAGAAATTGCAAGAAATAAAAAATAGATTTTTTTATTATTTAAATATATTTGTATGATAATATTATAAAATGCTATTTACTGAAGAAATATGATGATGGTACTGCTAGGCATCCATAATTACGGTAATAAATCTCTTATTTCAAATCTTGCGCTCATGTTTGCATGCCAGGACATGTTGAAAAATGTTAGCATTGTTCTGAAAGAAAAAGTTGGTAGATATAAATGGGGTGATTTCTATTAAATTACATGAAATTACATATACTACTTTTCATTATAGTATGATATAAATATTTCAGGCAATACCAGAACATCTGAGAAATGGTGAAATTCTTGGCTATCGTCTGCAGTACGAGGATCCAAACGGCAATCGTAATATTAGCGTGAATTCTACTTCGGTTCAAGTTCTTCTCATTCTGCACAAGAAACACGTTCTTCATCTTTCAGCGTTTACATCAGCTGGTTCCTCGGTGATGCGGAGTATTGTTTTCCAGTCAAATTGTAATGGTTTGTGATCTGAATAATGTTTTTATGGGAGTTGTTTGAAATCAAAAGTTGTAATAACCTTGCTGGTGTGGTTTTGCAATTAGATTATGTATGTATGTGTGTGTATGTATGTATGTATGTATGTATGTACATACGTACGTACGTACGTACGTACGTACGCATGCATGTTTTCTGCATGTGTTGTATGTCTGTATGTATGTATTGTATGTCTATATGTGTGTGTGTGTATTTATTAGGACTAGAAGTGGCACTACTTAAAAAATTTTAATCGATTAATCTAAAAAAATTAACTTCATTTAATCGATTAAATTTGATTAATTTGTCTGTCATGTAAACAGTAAAAAATGCTGAATTAAGATGTGACCATTGAGCAAGTTATTACTTTCTTTAAAGTCTTCAGTCGTTCCCCATGCTGATGGTAATACTTCAGAAATTATTTGGACCGTCGTTTTTGGAATTAGCTATCTAACAGTGGCATGCCAGCCAGAAATCATTGCAATGAGTATACGTTACAAAGAAGGATCTGATGTAATATGGTGCATTTAAATTACATTGCATGCTGGAGTTTCTGTGATGATTTGTGTTTGCAGGCATACCGAAACCAAAGGAACTGTTTGCGGAACAGACTTCGGATAAACATGGAGTCATCATACAGTGGGATAGAGTGGAGGATGCAACCAATTATTCACTGCTTCACTGTCGAGGCAAAGACAGAAGCTGCTTTGTGAGTTTTCTTTTCAATGTTTTCATTTCACATAATTAGCATTTTAAATGAATAATCTGCTGAGATTTTTTTGTGTGTAAAGGTGCTTAATAACTTGATGACAAGCTTGAGTAGTAAGACTGAGGAATAATCATGTTTCTCTAGTTGATGACGAAATTGTTTGCCTAGTCGCAAATGTTATTTCTTGTGTTTTTGGGCTAAAACAATGTCAAAGGCAACGTCGAAAACTATGTCCTCACATGAAGCACGAATTGTTAAGGATGAGTGCTTAAGGCGTTTTCTCATTTTCTACATCAGCAACAGTCTTTAATTTGAAAGATTTTGCAGTCCTGACATCCGGTGATAACCAGCAGGCCTATGTGCTAGTCTTTGTTTATGTGATAAATGCTCATAAAATTCTAATAGATGATTAAATTGAACTGGATTGACTACTTAATTGAAAAGGAAAGCAGTTTAAGTAGAGCATATTAGTTTAAATTATTAGTTTCAGAACTTACTTAAGTAGAGCATACTAAATTTGTTAGTACATTTGTTTGTCTAGGATGAACCAATGCTGGAAATGATACCACCAGACCAAACAAACTTAACTCTTCCAAACACCATAGAGCACATTTTCGCGCTGGCAGTTAACACAGAACGGGGCACAAGCGGATTATCCTGGATCTGTCTTTTTGACTACGACGGCCATGCTGTTGCTCCAAAATCGGTCAACATGGAAGCCATGGAAGCAGAGACAGTTCTGATTGTTACGTGGGATCCTGTGACTTGTGATGAGCTTCCAAATTCTGGAAGAAGACCAGGACGAGTGATAAACTACACAGTCACTTATGGACTGACAGGAACTAACGAAGGTTGCCATTTTCTGTCGTTTTTATAGTTTGTAGAGTCGGAGAAAGGAGAAAGAGATGATAATGCAATGATTAGGATGGTCGTGGTCATGTCAAGTCGAGTCAAGTTTATTGCTCCCAAAGAAAAAAACAACAGCAATTACACACTATTACTACACATACCGACAGGATAAAAGTAGAGTCCAACCTATGGTCGTGGTCATGGTGATGATGTATGCATGAGTGCGTTTATAACTTTCTTACATATGCATGCACATGTTCTTATGTATCCATGTAATTATGGCTGTATATATATATATATATATATATATTGTATGTATTTTTTAATATTGATATATGCTTACAGCTGCTTAAGAGTTCTAAATGAATTTGCTGTTAAAGCTTTAAAAGACGAGCTGCATCGGTTTACCAGCACATAACTTTTGTACACTCCTGTAGCCAAAGTGTTAAAGTACGCACACAGAAATTTCAGCTTCAGCAGAGTAAGCAGGTGTCAGAAAAAAATGCAAGATTATGATGATGCTGACAATTAATGTTGTTGCTGCTGCTGACGATGGTGATATTGACATATAAGATTCATTCATTCATTCATTCATTCATTCATTCAGAGCATTTATATAGTGCCTCTTCAAGAAACTACTCAGAGGCGCTCCCAGCCCAACCACGAACAAAGAAAAAAGACTTGAGGGACTTGTAGAACCCAGCCGGATGTACCACAAGAAGAGAGCGAAAAGATGCTAATAGCGGTGATTTGATGACGTGTGAATTTTGTATGCAGAGAAGAGTCTAGTGGTACCTGGTAATACCACCCAGTGTCTCATTCATGACCTCAGTGTAGGTTCCAACTACACCATCTCAGTCCATGGTAACACGAGGAACGGACGAGGCAGGGCGAAGAAGGACTTTCATGTACTAAATCCAGCTAATCAAGGTATTACAAAGAAACAAATATTGCTTTTTTGCTTTGGAAGAGGTGTTATTCGGATATAGGTATTGCAAAGGTCATTCTTTTAGCATGGGTGTAAATTTCCCAGGGGTAATTGTCCAGGGGTAATTGTCCTGTTACAGTCTGTTAACTATATATTTGTGTAATTATACAAATACATTGCTTAAGTTCCAAATATCATGTTGTACATTTGTTGGGTTCATGTATGCGTGTGAGCCACCACTGGTGACTCTGCTTGTTGTGCTTTTTTTGCAAACTGATGTAACATATTTGTTTGTAATGACATTTAACGCTACATAACCATTGCCAGTAATTCCTAAATTTTACATAAAGCAATGATGTTATTTTGTATGCAAAAACTGTGTCAATTTTTTAGGTGGCTTGTATACAGTACTTCTTGCAACTGTAGTTCCGTTTGCTGTGATCATTCTTGGAATGTAAGTGAAATTTCTTCAGGTTTTAAATGTTTGCTGACATTTGCAGTTGTTGTTGTATTTGTATAGTAGGCCTAATTTTGCATTTTTTATAGCATTTCTGTTAGGACAAGTGCTACAATTTTCGTTTTGGTGTCCATTTTTAGATTTATGAGCTGCCGCTGCTACCTATGGAGACGGGTCAGGGCATACTGTCCAAAGCAGCGGCCAATACAAACCGTAAGCTTACTGCATTTAATGTGTATGTACCAGTTTTTCTGAGTAAAAATAGACTAATTGTTTTGTGTTAGCCATATTTGGTATTTCATATGAGCAAAAACAGCTAGAGGTAGTGGAGCTGAAAGCAATGGTTTGTATCAGTTTTCCAAATACTAAGACTTATAAGAGTATTTTTTATCCACTTGCACCAACAGTGTGCACTAGTGTACTACGATGTCAATAGATTAACAACACAGGCATCAGATGTTGACAGTGGATCAGTAGCATCTACCGGGTTCTACCCCCTTTTAATCTGAACGGGTGAACAAACCCCACTCTGGCCGACGTATTTAGGTGGCTTGTATACAGTACGGATTACATGCAGCTTCAGGTTAAGAAATCAACAACATTCCCCAGTTTATGTCCAGACCTTTAAACCACCTCTGGAAACCGTCGGAGATTGGTTTCTCACCTCCCACCCCCATTGGCTGGTAAACGCCAATGCTGTGGAATAAAATGTCCAGCATACAGTTTAGTTTCTAGGAATTGCATAAAACTTTGCTTGTATAAAACATAAACCAATGGTATTTGATTTTTAGCCTCAAACGTTTCTGAGTTCACAGTCTGAATACCAAACGACTGAAAACTATACAACAAGTGTAGATGTAAGTGAAATTATGTAGTCTGCAACTCTGCATGTGTGTGAAATGTAGCCTTGGCATATGTACAGTAATACACTGTAGGTACTTTAGGTAGTATAATCAATCATACTTTGGGCAGCCGTGTCTTTTCTTCTCCCTTTTCTTCTTCTCCTTCTCGTTCTTCAAGTTCTCTGCCCTTGGGCAAGTTCATAATTATGTCCAACTAGCTGGGGTACCCGGCGTTGCCGGAGAATTTTAGGATTTACCTGTTCCTGGCCAATGCCCTACTTCCCCACCTGCACTTCGCCCCCATTCACGCCCTCCACCCTTCCCTCCCTCCCTCCTTTCCCCCTCCCTCCTTCCTCCCTGCCTCCCTCCCTACGTCCCTCGGTCTCATGCCCACGCCGACAGTTGGATGACCATGCCTAGAGTTGTGGACATGTGGAACGGATTGGGGGACAGCACTGTGTCGGTGGACACGGTCACAGCATTTAAAAGGAGCCTAGGAAAATTGGGGTATTAAAAGTTCCAGGTCAATATTGCAGTGGTTCTAACACAGGCCTAGTGTCTTCTGAACCACTTAAAACCCATGTTATGTTATGTTATGCCTCTTGCCATGCCTCTGCCTTGGCTGCACAGCTTTCAGCAATAATTCCCTCTTCCCTCCTTCCTGGATCGTTCCTCTCTGATGCCAGATGAGTCACCGTGTATACCATTATGCACAATGCGGAGTTCTATTTCTCCGAAAAGTTGGTGAGAAGTTGAGAGGCCCTGGCCAGTGACAAATAGGCTAGCCATTGAGTATGCCTATGTATGAAGCGACAACGGTTCACTGTTCCCCTTTCCGCGGCCGAACTCCATTGAGCATTAGACTCTCTAGACCCACCATTACCATACACCATGGAAAAACTGCTCCTTTTCTGGGTAAATCATTTAATGCTATGTTGCACTGGCGCAACTGAAAACTGGGGGGTTGGAGACGACCCCCATGGGGTGTGCACTGAAGACTGAACTGGGGGGGGGTCCTAAGAGAGACTGTGGGGGTTGAACTACAAGCAATTCTCCTCCTGATCAAAGACGATATTCTGTTTGCATGCAGAAATATCAGAGAATGTATGAGCCTTGGGCCGGAGTATTAGCTATATTTAGCTTTATGTAGTATTTCTTGCATATTTTAACTAAGTAAATACCCAGAGGTAGTCCCAAAAGAAGAAGAAACTTATGGAAATTGAGTAATGACATAGTAAGTCGTAAAGACTTGCCATTCAAAGTCATCTGAACGTGAATTTCTCTTAACTTTCTAGCAAGGAATGCATTAGGATTAATATCTTTCAAGGGAACCTTTTCAAAAACTATTATTGATGGAAATTTCAGCAGGTAAGCAATTGCATTACTTTGAATGGTGTTGAGGCACTTGTCATGGTGCCACACTTGACAAAGTGCATTATCAGGACTAATCTGAACTTCTGAAGTGATTTTCATTAATCACTGGATAATTATTAGAGCGCTAGCTAGTGGAATCTAGCCATCTCAATAATTATGTATGAGCTGTCCTATTCTGTGGATATCTTTATAATGTATATTTAAAATTGAATAGATAAACAAAGCGTCTGAATGTGCTCAGTAACTTTCAGATCTATGTTTCAGTCATGTTATGTCGGAAAGCATGTTGTAATCATGTAATGACAAGCTCGTTGTAAAACTGGCATTGTGCAGTTCTGCAAATAGTGAGATATCTTTGCTGATGTTGATGATGATGACTGCAAAGCCACTGAAAGGAAACATTAAACGGTGTCATTGTGCAGTCACAAGAACAAGAGCATTGCTTTTCATGTGTGCTAGATTTAAGTAGGAACTCGTGTGGAAGATGATGGCTTTCAAGGTCAGTTGCATTCCAGACTTTGTCAATTTCATGTTTGGCCTGGAATTAGACATGGAACCCTGGCAGCACAAGTGAAAGCCACCATCAATTACCCACTGTGCAGTCTCATTTTTCCTCTTGTAATTTTTGTCTGATGATACCACTGCATTCAGGGTTACACTAAAGTGGCTAAAGCCCCGATGCCGCCACGATTCCAAGACTACAAGTCTCGAAAAGAATCGATCGAATACAAACAACAGACGCAAGACACGGAAGAACGGACTTCAATGCTCGACATCAACCACAATGAGTCTGTAACGATCGTGAAAAGTTGGATCGTTAATAATTCCTTAATAATTTTACGGCCTTTATAAATTTGCGGCCTAATCGAATTTCGGCCTTAACATCAAACCTTCGGTCGGTCTCCGGTGGTGTAGCCGCGTTTTAGAGCGACCTCCGGTGTATTATTATTTATTCTGAGAGAACAGCTCATTATGCCACTCTATTTTTAGTCCGGCGGCAACGCAACAGGTTTCATTGGGTCCCCCTTGATCCCGTGACTCCGACGAGTCCCGGATGTGGCCTGTGATTGGCTGGAAGGACTGAAACCTTCAGACAGACGGTGGCGGTTGACGAAGCAACATCTCTGTGCTCGAATCGTTGAAATTGTGGTAGAAATCGAATAAGATTGCGATCCAAATTTACTCGAAGAAACTAGTAATTGAATTTCTGCCGTGCAGCCAAGAAATTGGGCCTTCATATTGACGAGACCAGGGTGTCTGAAAACAGTTTTGAAGAATATTTGTCATACTTTGGAAGTTGAAATTCTTCCGCCGTTTCATTTCTTCTGGTGGTCAATTTGGTGACTGGTATCTCCGTGGTCAACGTTTACTGAAATTATTATCTGGAGTGCAGAGAAGTATCCCCTTAAATTTCATATTGCTGTGGAACCGAGAAGCTTAAATGAGATATTATTATAAATAATGTTTCGCAGTGAATATCGCTAGAATAGACAATTATAATTGGTCGCATTGCGTGTGGTGCTTAATTGAAGAACTGATTAGGCTTAACTCATTAGTGTTAATTAATTAGATGGTAGCGAGTGCTTCACACGGAAAGAAAACCGTGTCTGCGAAACAGTGAAAGATGTTCTCGAATTTACATAAATCAATGCAATATAATCATGCTAATTAATTTCTCTTTCGCTTAAATATCATTGACTGATTACCGATAGTCAAGTGTTTGCAATTGTGTTGATTAAAACCTTTAACTTGAAGATATGTGGTGAATACTTAGGCTTAATTCTTAATTCATCAGAGTTATTAAGAAGTCCTTACTCATTGAACATTATGTCAAGTAATAATTCAGAAGAGGAAGTTAGTGAAGGGGAGGAAGAAGAGACAACCCCCTCCCAAATAGTATCGTGCACTGTTGAAGAATTTATGGAGCGCCAGGAAGCCCAAATGCAGGCCTTAATTGAGAAACACGAACAGTTAGAAAAACATCTGAGGCAATATGCTGGAGAAAATAATGCCCTAGACCCTGATACCGCTGAGCAACCCGGATGGATGGGAACCCGTCGAATAAGTGGAGGGGATCTGAACCCAGAACAGTCTGAAATAGGGGCTGTTGCTCTCCCACAGAGAGCCGTGGACATATGTCGCCTTAAGTCATCCTTGGTACCTGGTAATGAGGAAGAAGAGGGTTCAGAATCCATACTGGATGTTGCCTCGGGGGTGCCGGGTTTTCGAGGGAAGAGAACGGAGTACCTGGAACTTAATGCTGAAGCCCCTCCCCGCCTTGCTCCTCGGCCAGAGAGACCCTGCGTGAAATATGAGGAAAGAAACCTTGACTTGAGGTTGAATAGGGGTGCTCTTTTGGCTGGGGGGACGCGCGCAACAATTGGTCCCAGAATTAGTGGGGTGAAATTAAGTTCAGGTACAGAGGTTCAGACCCAATCTAGTACTGGTGCAACAACTGTCACCAGAAATAATGAGGTCTTGTTAAGCCAAGGTGCTGAGGAAAGGAGAATGTTTCTTGGAGAAATAGATGAACTAGATGCTCAAGGAAATTTTTATGGCGCCCGACCAAAAGTGATATCTAACAGCCGAACTACAACTGCAGCTGCTAAAGTAGATACTCGAACAATGTATGATTATAACACGAACACTGTTTATGAAGGTTTTGATTTCGACTCTTACATGCGAAATAAACAAATGCAATTCAGAAATCAATTAACTGAAAAATGTCTATCGGACAGCGAGCATTCTGAAATAAAAGATATGCGGCCTTTGCATAATCTCGTACTCGATTCCCATGCGGTAGCTTTAGGGCAAAATAATGTTAAAGCATGTACTAACTCACGACTGTTAGTTTCAGATAATGGGGATCCATCATCGCTGAGGGAAAACCATCTGGTGCTTCGAGGTGCACATCCCGGACAGACAACGACAACCATCTCATGGGCTACCACCTTTTCCCCGTCGTCGCTCAACGTCATGGCTTCCGAAAAACCTTTCCTGCCCTCTGGCGTCGCTCCACGAATATCTACGCTCACCCTTCCTTCCGGTCAGCCGCTCATGTCGACACCGAACCTGTCGTCAGAAACCCACGTGACACAAAGCTGCGAATATCAACGGTGGAAGGCAAGTCAACCTTCGTACATGCCTTACACGCCATATCAGCATCTGGTCGCTGATCCAACCGCTCATGATGAACAGATTTCGATGCTGAATCAATCTGTGCAATTGTCAGCGACACACACAGTGCCGATAAACTCTGTGGTGAAATCGAACAGTGCTAGCGCTGTGAAACTGAACAGTGCAAGCGAAATCAGACCCGATGAGCATGGTAAGAACTTAAATCAAGAGGAACTGCTCCGCCTCCTGCTGCAGACACTCAGAGAACCTTCACAGAATTCATCTACGACAATCGACAATACAGTCCAAGAAATTGCTAGTGAAAAGAAAGAACCTGCTGGGAAACTACAATCTGAATCTTCAAATTTTCCAGATAGAAGAATGAAATCGCAAATGAAGCTGGACCGCTACAACGGTAAGACGTCGGTGGAAGTATTCCTCAAGAAATTCGAGGTATGCTCGAAGAACAATAGATGGACTGAAGAAGAGAAGCTGGCCCAACTGACCTGTGCCTTGGTTGAACCTGTCGATCAACTGCTACACGAATTTGACTCTGAAGCTTTGGTGACCAGTGCTGATCTGGTCAGTAGGTTGAAACTGCGATACGGAAGCACCGATCAAGCTGCTCTGTATCAAACTAAATTGAACACTCGTCGCCAGAAGGTGGGCGAGGACCTTGGTTCACTGGCTCAAGATATCCGGAAACTGATGATCCTCGCATTCCCGGGACCAACATCAACGCACAGCGAGACCATCGCTATCAGAGCATTCCTGGATGCTCTTCGAGATAAAGATCTGGCCCTGAAGGTACGAGAAAGAGAACCAGCCACCTTGGACAACGCCTACAAAATCGCCATGAGACTGGAAGGCTACCGCTGGTCGGATGAAGACGCTGCCGATCGTCGTGATCGTCGCCCTGGGCGCATTTCGAATGTGAAAGAAACCGAACTTGACCTTGACGAAAAGTTGAACCGACTTCAAGAACAGATGACCCGGAAGATGGAAGAAATGCTTCAGAAGTGGTCCCCGCAACCGAATACTACTTCTGCTGATGGACAATTTCGACAGTGGCAACCGCGACGACCGTTTCAACCAAAGGAAAACAATGGCTTCAGGAATCAACCGGGGGATCGCCGTCCAAATAACCGTTTCCAAGGAGAAGCCCGAGACAACAGACGCTGCTACGAGTGTAATCAACCCGGGCACCTTTCTCGAGTTTGCCCTAGCAGGACAGACAACACATGGCAGAGAGAACAAGAACAAGAACCAGAATCGAACACGGTGAACAATGCGAGACATGTGAAGGGACGAAATGACGCTTACCTTTCCGTAACCATAAAAGGTAAACATTTGCTGGGGCTGCTGGACTCGGGGTGTGAAATGACTCTGTGCCCTGCTTCGTTGGTGGACCCTGCCGAAATCCAACACTCTAAGCAATCCCTGTTAGCAGCAAATGGTTCAGCCATCCGTGTACTCGGCGAAACGAAACTGAAGTTGCAGATTGAAGGCCAACCATTCGAGATACCCTGTTTGGTGACTGAACAAGTTTCCGAACTGATTCTGGGTCTTTCTTGGATGAAAGATGAAAACGTTCTATGGCATGTGGGTCATAACTGGATCGTGGTGGGAAAGCACAAGTTCACCGTTCATGGTAAAGCTCGTTCCGGACTGTGTCGAAGAATCGTGGTATCCCGTGACACCTTGATTGCACCGAACAGTGAAATGAACGTTGAAACGCATGCGGTGGTGCCGAATTTGAAAACGTCAACGACCTGCTGGGCTGTTAACCCCCGATTGCTGGACTCAGGGTTGATATTAGCAGGTACATTACTTCCCGATAGAATACTCGACCTACCACTTCGCGTCATGAACCCTACCGACAAACCGGTTTGGATCAAGAAAGGTGTTCAGTGCGTAGCAGAGCCAGTTACGGTGATGGGTGAAGACGAATCCGCTACACTCTCTGCCGGGTGTGCGACAATAACGGAGACAGTAAACAAGCCAACTGAAGAGGAAATCATCGAAACTCTCTCGCCTCTTTGGAAAGAAATTGCGGATGACGTGCCTGGAGAAATACAGGAACGGCTCCGGCAGATCATTATGAGGAACCTGAACGCTTTCTCGATGAACGAGTGGGATCTGGGTTTCACTGAGGTGATACAACATGAGATTGAGACTGGAAACGAAAGCCCTGTCAGACAATCGCTTCGTCGGCAACCGCTATCGTTGATACCAGTTATTGACGAACAAGTGAGTCAGATGCTACAACAAAAACTAATTGAACCATCTGCTTCCGCGTGGGCCAGCAATGTGGTAATGGTGAAAAAACGAGATGGTACGCCGAGGTTCTGTGTTGATTACCGTGCGGTTAACACTAAGACCCGGAAGGACGCCTATCCTTTGCCTCTTATCAGCGAAAGCCTCGACGCTCTGGCTGGGGCGAAGTGGTTTAGTACCTTTGACCTTCGCGCCGGCTATCATCAAGTTGCGGTCCATCCGAAGGATCGGGAAAAGACGGCCTTCATCACCAGGAGAGGAAGCTTTCAATTCCGGGTCCTACCATTCGGCCTCTGCAATTCTCCGGCCACCTTCTCTCGTATGATGAATTTGGTAATGGCGGGGTTAAACTTCGCCGTGTGTCTCATCTATCTGGACGATATCATTGTCTTCGCGGAGGATTTGGAAACGCATCTTGATCGACTGACGCAAGTACTGGAACGCTTAGCAACGGTAGGGCTAAAACTGAAACCGACGAAATGTCACCTGCTTCAACGCCAGGTGTTGTTCCTGGGACATGTAGTGAGTGAACAAGGCATCACGACCGACCCAGAGAAAACCGCCGTGGTTAAAGACTGGCCAACCCCGAAGAACCTCCGAGACGTTCGAGCGTTCATCGGGTTGTGTTCATATTATCGGAAATTCGTGCTAGACTTTGCTAAAGTGGCGAGACCACTGCATGCGTTAACACGAAAAGGGTGCCGGTTCCAGTGGACAACCGAATGTGAGTCGGCCTTCGCTAAGCTGAAAGAACTTCTCACCGAGGCACCAATACTCGCCCTGCCGAACGACAACGGTCTCTACATCCTAGATACCGACGCTTCCGGAGAAGCCGTGGGAGCCGTCCTATCGCAAGTCCAAGATGGTCAGGAACGAGTGGTCTGCTACGGAAGCCGATTATGTTCCTTGGCGGAGAGGAACTATGATGTTACTAAACGAGAACTATTAGCAATTGTGCATTTCCTGAAAACCTACAGACAATATCTGTTAGGACGTCGCTTTCTACTACGTACCGATCATTCCGCCCTACAATGGCTCCGAAGGACGCCTCTACCCATCGGCCAACAAGCAAGATGGCTGGCCATCACTGAAGAATTTGAATTCGACATACAGCATCGTGCCGGAACGGCCCATAGGAACGCCGACGCCATGTCCCGTCTTCCGCACCAGGTTCACGTCGTGAGGGAAATGCAGAATGCCGATGTGGAACCGACCGATTTCCCGACCGATTGGGATAAGAACACTATCCGGAACGAACAGAGAGCTGATGTCGAGCTGGGCTGGGTTATCCAGAAGAAAATCGAGTCGAATGACCCGCCTCTCTCCGACGAGCTCAGGAGCCAGAGCGGACTTGTGAAGACCTTGGTAGCTCAATGGCCGCAGCTGGAGCTACACGACGATCTGCTGATTCGCAATTGGCTCGACTCCGAAGATAGCCGGGTTCGGGTTCGCCAGCTCATCCCCCCGCAACGGCGTCGTTCGACGCTAATTCAGTTAGCCCACGAAGGACTCACCGGAGGTCATATGGGCATTCGTCGCACTCAATCTCAACTACAGAAACGGGCTTACTGGCCTGGTTGGAGAGAAGATGTGGTGATGAGTTTGCGGCGGTGCGTCCCATGTGCACAGTACTTCCGAGGGAAGCCTCCGAAACAAGGACGGATTCAATCCATGACTGTTGGAGCCCCCATGGAGTGCCTTGGAGTAGACATTACGGGGCCTCATCCCACCTCCAGCAAAGGGCATCGTTACATCCTGACGGCAGTTGACCACTTCACCCGTTGGGCAGAAGCTCACCCGATTCGGAACCAGGAGGCCGCCACAGTTGCACGAGTCCTCGTGGAGCAAGTCTTTTGCCGCTTCGGATGTCCGCGTCAGATTCTGACAGACCAGGGGCCGTGTTTCGAGGCGGCCCTATTTCAAGATTTGTGTCGACGCCTACAGATCGATAAAATACGCACTACTCCCTACAAACCCAGCACCAACGGGGCCGTCGAGAGGTTCCACCGCACGCTGAATACTCTCCTCGCCAAGGTGGTAGCCCAAAATCAACGAGATTGGGATGTGCATCTCCCGTTCGTCCTCGCAGCCTATCGAGCTAGCGAGAGCGAAAGTACCGGATTCACCCCGAACCACCTCTTCTTGTCAAGGGAGCTGCGAATGCCAATAGATCTAGTGTTAGGAGACGTGCAAATTGCTGATGTTTGGTTGAATACCGATGATTTTGTGGCTGAACAGCTTGAAAATGTGCAGGGTAATTTCGAACTCGCCAGAAAGTTTATGCAGCGCCAGGCCACCACTAGAAACTTAAGATACGACATGAGGGTTAAATCAGCTACTTTCGCCATCGGTACCTGGGTGTGGTACTTTTACCCCCGGAGACGAGTCGGGTTGAAGGAGAAATGGTGCAAACTTTACACGGGACCCTACCGTGTTATGGAGCGACTAAGCCCTGTGTTGTATAAGATTCAAAAGTCATCCCGATCCCAAGCCAAGTTGGTCTACATAGATAAGCTTAAGGCATTCGCGGGCGAACCCCCTAAAGACTGGGATTTGAACCCCGCTATGGATCGGGAGGGACCCAGAGACTTAGAGGCCCTGGTTAACTTGGATGAGCCAGAAATAGAAGATACCTTGCCCCTTTCGCGGCCCCGTCGGAATATCGTCCGACCCGTAAGGTATAGGTAGCGGATAAGCATAGGATAGTCGCATAATGGCGACGGAGTAATAGCTTAGAGGTTAGAGTACCCTCTCCTTTAGTTGATGTATGATGTAACACTGAGTCCAGTATTTTTACGTTCTTTGGTATGCATATGGAAGCAGATGAATTTTGTGAATGAACATCTATGATTGGTTCATGATTATAGATAAGATTGGTTACTTGTGTGTTTCATTGCATTCTTTTTGTGGTTGCCAGAGAAGAAAAGGCAAATATTCTGTATGCATTTCTAATGTTGACTGCATAATTATAATTGAAAGGTAATAAGGTATTACCTAATATGTTAGATTATGAGTAGCTGAGCTCAGTAACTGTGGTGAATGTATTTTAAAGTTGAATGTGCATAATCATAAAAGTTAGGAAGGTATTATTTAGCATATTGAATTATGAGTAGCTTGACCTTTGTAGCAGTTAGTGGACATAGTCTTGGAATGTTGATTAGCGAGTTGTATTAGTTGAGTGTGTGAAAGAAACTAGTATGTCTGTGTGATGTGCAAGCTCCGAGTAGTTTGTGAGTAAGATAGATTGTAGACTTGTGAGTTGTCTAATGTCTCCGCAGTCAGTTGATGTTATATGAGAGGTGAGACAGATGACCTGGTGTAGAGTTGTGAGCTGTAGACGGCCTGGTTTCTTTGGTATGCTTTACTAAGCAGTAAACCCTTTTGCTTACTAGTCAGCGTTACTGTCCTACTCTGTTGTACCCGTCTTGTAAGGTAGACGTGGAGAGGTCATAGCAAATAGGTCAGGGAGAAACCCGTTAGTTTCTAGGGTATGTTTTACTAAACAGTAGATCCCTTTGTTTAACTTGTCTCGGGTGGTCTGCTCTGTTGTACTCCGTCTTGGAAGGGGGACGTGGAGAAATTATTGCTTAGGTCGAGGATAATGCCGCCCTAGTGCGTATTGAGGATGCTTAGCTAAACAGAAAGCCTTTGTTTAGTAGTCTCAGCCTAAGTGTAATGTGTTCTGTCTGTGATGATGTGCTGACTGCCCATGTTTATGAATGCTCAGAAAGGAGTTCGTTGCAATCGTTGGTGGTTGTATGTAGTGTCTGTAAGGGTGGTGTAAATGGAATACAGCATTAGTTAAAAGTGTTGTTGATTTCTAGCCCTGAGTATTACTTGAGCTGTAGTTTAGTCTGACGGTTAGGAGCAAGATTGTTGTGATGCTGTGTGCAGATGAATTGTCGGAGTGATGAGATAAGTGTTGGCTTTGACATGCTGGTGCCTTGTGATGTGATTCGATACATTTGTGACTTCTTGATGTTATTTGATATGTTGCTCCGTTTAAATGAATCATGTTGTACTGAATATGGTGCCGGGGCATGACCTTTTAGTGTTATGGAAGACATTTATTTATCCTTGTAAGTGGCCCCGAGCAAGTGATGGGATTGGATAGGAAACGTCGATTATAATTATATGTGTCCGTTTTAAAATTGCTATGTTGTATTATCGCCTTGGATTGATTGCGATTATGGGTTAGATAAAAACTTTTGGTGGAAGGTAGAGGTAATTACCTTGACACTGCATACTTTAAAAAGAGCCGCATGGTTCTGGCCACTCTTGATGTCCACCTGAGGACCAGTAATTAGTAAATAGTCGGGTAGTACCTTGTTGAGTCGCCGTGATAATGGCTAAGTCAAATCATGATTGTGTTCTTTCTTGTGAAAAGAAATTATTATCTGAATCATTCCCTGCCATTTTGTTTGAAACTGTTGTGTTTTCTTTTATGTGTCTAAGTCGACATGTGCTTCCCGAGAACTTTAAGTTCTGTAACGACCTGCAAAGTTTTGTGAGATGCAGTTGAAGTGTTACTACGTCGTAGATCGTTGATTATGATTGTAATTGAGTTGGACTTAGTGAACTCTACTCGGTGAATGTTTTGATACTTGATTGCTTTCTGCCATAACGTTAAATCGTGATCTGTCCGTTATATTTTCCGATAGGTGCCTTTGTACAAGTCTGTCCGTTAAGACTTTCGATGTTTAATTAGATATCTCGACTATAGAATTGTTTATGGTGACACTGAAATTAAGTTTCTCGGTTATGATCAGCAGGAGCTGATAGATTTTTCCCCATGGTGAAAAATTCAGGGGGCTGGTGAGGGTGTAACGATCGTGAAAAGTTGGATCGTTAATAATTCCTTAATAATTTTACGGCCTTTATAAATTTGCGGCCTAATCGAATTTCGGCCTTAACATCAAACCTTCGGTCGGTCTCCGGTGGTGTAGCCGCGTTTTAGAGCGACCTCCGGTGTATTATTATTTATTCTGAGAGAACAGCTCATTATGCCACTCTATTTTTAGTCCGGCGGCAACGCAACAGGTTTCATTGGGTCCCCCTTGATCCCGTGACTCCGACGAGTCCCGGATGTGGCCTGTGATTGGCTGGAAGGACTGAAACCTTCAGACAGACGGTGGCGGTTGACGAAGCAACATCTCTGTGCTCGAATCGTTGAAATTGTGGTAGAAATCGAATAAGATTGCGATCCAAATTTACTCGAAGAAACTAGTAATTGAATTTCTGCCGTGCAGCCAAGAAATTGGGCCTTCATATTGACGAGACCAGGGTGTCTGAAAACAGTTTTGAAGAATATTTGTCATACTTTGGAAGTTGAAATTCTTCCGCCGTTTCATTTCTTCTGGTGGTCAATTTGGTGACTGGTATCTCCGTGGTCAACGTTTACTGAAATTATTATCTGGAGTGCAGAGAAGTATCCCCTTAAATTTCATATTGCTGTGGAACCGAGAAGCTTAAATGAGATATTATTATAAATAATGTTTCGCAGTGAATATCGCTAGAATAGACAATTATAATTGGTCGCATTGCGTGTGGTGCTTAATTGAAGAACTGATTAGGCTTAACTCATTAGTGTTAATTAATTAGATGGTAGCGAGTGCTTCACACGGAAAGAAAACCGTGTCTGCGAAACAGTGAAAGATGTTCTCGAATTTACATAAATCAATGCAATATAATCATGCTAATTAATTTCTCTTTCGCTTAAATATCATTGACTGATTACCGATAGTCAAGTGTTTGCAATTGTGTTGATTAAAACCTTTAACTTGAAGATATGTGGTGAATACTTAGGCTTAATTCTTAATTCATCAGAGTTATTAAGAAGTCCTTACTCATTGAACATTATGTCAAGTAATAATTCAGAAGAGGAAGTTAGTGAAGGGGAGGAAGAAGAGACAACCCCCTCCCAAATAGTATCGTGCACTGTTGAAGAATTTATGGAGCGCCAGGAAGCCCAAATGCAGGCCTTAATTGAGAAACACGAACAGTTAGAAAAACATCTGAGGCAATATGCTGGAGAAAATAATGCCCTAGACCCTGATACCGCTGAGCAACCCGGATGGATGGGAACCCGTCGAATAAGTGGAGGGGATCTGAACCCAGAACAGTCTGAAATAGGGGCTGTTGCTCTCCCACAGAGAGCCGTGGACATATGTCGCCTTAAGTCATCCTTGGTACCTGGTAATGAGGAAGAAGAGGGTTCAGAATCCATACTGGATGTTGCCTCGGGGGTGCCGGGTTTTCGAGGGAAGAGAACGGAGTACCTGGAACTTAATGCTGAAGCCCCTCCCCGCCTTGCTCCTCGGCCAGAGAGACCCTGCGTGAAATATGAGGAAAGAAACCTTGACTTGAGGTTGAATAGGGGTGCTCTTTTGGCTGGGGGGACGCGCGCAACAAGTCTTCATGCTTCAAGGCTCCAGATTGTTCTAGTTATCAGTCAGCTAAAAGCTCCATCATCATCAGCAGCAGCAGCAACCCACTGGAGGAAGAATTGAGAGGAAGCACAGATGTTGAAGCTCTGCTTTGCGATTCTTCTGAGACGACCGGCTCAATTGATTCGTACTATCGCTCGAGCGAGATGGGATACGCCAGTGCCAACATGGCATCGCCGCAGGTGGCTCTGTCTGGACCACCGCAGCCAGTCAACTATGACAGTTGCTTTGATGATTCATCCACGTCACGGTTGGTTGGTCACGAGAGCTTTCCAGTCGAAGAAGAACTTGAGGAGAATTTGAATGGAAGCGTTTATGATGTAAGGAAAATCAGAGAAGCAGAAAGTCCAAGTAATACCACTGAAATGACGGATGACCTTTCTGATTCTGGTGACTACAGCAAGGCCAGCTATGCAATTTAAAGAATATGTTTACTCATTATGGAGATTTATATAGCGCCCCTTCGAGGTTACTACTCAGGAGCGCTCCTGACACAACCTCGGCTGAAAATGGTTTAAAAGCTGCAATAAAATGCAACTGAGCAAGACCTAGGCATAAGGCCCATAGACAGTGGAAGCCCATCCCATATCTCGCGGCCAATTACAAGAGAAAGCAGAGTGCTGTCTAAATGCAGTTTGTATATGTAACTTTGTGCACGTGTAAGTGTTAGAGACTGTTGGGAAGGGAGCTGAAATGCCACTTAATTTTGTATGCGCATCACAATCGTGAACTGTACATTTCACAATCGTTTATTTTATACGGTTTAAAGCCTTTGTCCATTTTAAATATCACTTTTCAATTTCCTTTGTAATTATCCGTTTTCATTACGATATACATTTTTTGGAATGCTGTAATCTATATCACTAGATAGTCAAATATTTATTGCATCAGTTGCAACTATCGCTAACTTGCTGTGATATGTACAGTACCGTACGATACATACTTTTTATTTATGGTATAAGTATCATATTATATTCAGCTAATAATGTTATATTACGAGCTTAAACGGCTGCAAAATCATTTTTGACATCACCAAAATTAATTGCTCTCTCAGTGGACAGCAATGCCAAATTTGTCGATCACATTAATTTTTTTAAAAAGTATATCTGGTTTTGAATGAATTGAATCCTGAAAACATAACCAATTTATTTAAAAGTGTGCCACATAATATTATATCATACAATCAAAGCTACCATGTTCTACGAGTAGTGCCTCCATCTGTGTTGAATGTCGATTATGAGCGTACCGTGTACGTAGTATTTCTCAATTCGTTGGTGACAAATATCATATAGTTGATCATGACACTGGAATCTCATTATAACAAAACCTTCTTTAAGAACCAATTTTCAGGTACTGTGCATGCAGAGGTTGCATTTTAAATGAACTGTTAAAACTTGAATTAAGCATTGTTTTATTTATGATATACTGGAATCTCATTTTAAGAATACTTATATATCGACAATGTTCTGCATTGTAATTATGCAAATTTTAAAAGTGTAATTAAATTTGAATGTAATTGTCGTATCCCAGAATTCATATTTTAATGCAGAATGTGCTGAGAAGGATCTGATATATTTTTACTCGCTAAACACATTTATTAAGTCGTATTGTTTATTGCATTGCATAAGAGTATGAAATAATATCACTTTATGAATACTGTTTGTTGTTGTTGAAGAAAACACTGTTTCAGCAATTCATTTAGTTAACCTTTACCCCTCGAATAAATTTTCCGCGCCAACCCACCCAGCTCGGAATAAAGTTGACCTTATTTCCGATATTGCATATTTTCGCCAAGGCGGCGGCAAAGATTGCGACAGACAGACAGGTAGCGTGTAGCTTATATTAGGAGATGCCTTGTATCGTTTGGGGTATATGACAGATAGACAGACAGTGACAGACAGACAGACAGACAGACAGACAGCGTGTAGGTTGTTTGAATGGTGCCTTGTATACACATACACACATACACACATACATACATACATACATACATACATACATGTATACATATATATTATACATAGATACATACATGCATACATATATATTATACATACATACATACATACATACATACATACATACATACATACATACATACATGTATACATATATATTATACATACATACATACATGCATACATATATATTATACATACATACATACATGCATACATATATATTATACATACATACATACATACATACACACACACACATATATGTATATATGTATTTATCTACTACAGATCTTACAACTGGCCTGTAACTGGAGCAAGCTGAATTGCTCTTGCTATGTAGGACTATAGACACATTATATATATATATATATATATATATATATATAATTTCAATATATATTTATATTATACACTACAGCCACTGACCTACATGTTTCTAAATAGCCCAGTACATAATTCCTTGGTTTATGGCAACTTTTGGTCCACTTAATACACACTCAGATTAGTCATAGACATTTGTCCGCTTATACCGGCCAGCCGAGTGCAAGCCGGTTTATTGTATGTCCGCTGGTACCGGACACCCGAGCGGTAAAGGTTAATGCAAAATCAACATAATTATGTATGGTGTTTCTTTATCGTTGATCCTACCATTTTATCGGGTTGGATCATTTACCACCACTACTGTCATTTTCAGTGGGTGCTACAACATTTTAGTCCCCAAACACAGACATTTTGGTCCCCAAACACAGGCATTTTGGTCCCCAAACACAGACATTTTGGTCCCCAAACACAGACATTTTGGTCCCCAAACACAGGCATTTTGGTCCCCAAACACAGACATTTTGGTCCCCAAACACAGACTTTTAGTTCCCAAACACAGACATTTTAGTCCCCAAACACAGACCTTTCAAACCTCCAAAGCACAGCTGTGGACATCAATGACGTGTTTAGATCAGTCAGATAGCCATGTGTGCAGTGCTTTTGTAAGGTACTTAAAAGGTGCTATATAAAGTGTCTAGACCTACGTATGCATTATCATTTATCCAGTGCCAGTAATGGAACATTCTTAAAATGTATTCTGTTTAATGTTTTACGCTCAACAACTTAAGATGTCAAGCCTGTAAAAAACTGGAAACAGCACGTATAACGTCGTATATATATCTGAACACGAGAACAAACGTTTAGATGCGCAAAACACAGAAATGCCTGACGTCTCGGATTCACAGAAAGACAAAAAAGATAATTACAACTTCGTAACAAAACCGTACAAAACTTTACAATTCAAAACAATTGTTTCGGAACAATTTGAAACTGCTGTCTTTCACATCGGTCCCTTTGAATTGGCAGACGAACCCTTTACTGATCGAGGATCTAGTATTCCCATACCATTTACTGCACTTTGGATAGTAAAGGGTTAAACCTCATTCTGACTATGTAAATTCCATGTGTCGTAAGGCACAACTAGACTGTCTGACATGTCTCGTAATAACCACAAGCGCCATTAATAAAATTGTAAACAATAAAATTTGGAGACAATGAACAGCGGGAAAAATTCAATACTTATTTGTCAAAATTTGTAATGAACATTTTTGCAAACTGCAAGAACTATCAAGAATCAGGTTGATGCAATATCAAAATTCATAGTTGTGGCCAGCAAACAAACCCTGAAGAGAAAATGGCACACACCTATAGCGATCAAGTGTCGATTTGGTTGAAAACACCCAACAATTTTCAAGACGAAATGTCAATTCAGTGGATTCTGGAGTAAATGTTAACTTGGCAGGAAATGTAAAAAAATTCCATTCAATAGCAAATGTCATCTAAATGGGATATGGTGAAAAACTGAGCTCATCAAGTGTCAAATAATTTGAAGGAAACCGTAAAAAAACTTGTCTCAAAAGAAGTTGAAAAAAGGAAAGTTCTGAGTTCATTGAGAATAATTAATTTAATGGGTTTGCGCTGGAACTTGAAAGACGCGGATTTCCGTGCTCGGCAGACGATCGCTCAGCGCCGACACGATCTCCTTGATTGTCAGACGTCGTGTCGACAGCGTTCGCTGGTCCACTGGCGCCGAAGCCCTAAGCAGGAATGGAATCGTTGCCTGGCGACTGGCTGCGCTTGACGACGCATCTTCTGCTGCTGATGTTGCTGCTGCTGCTGTCTGGTTGTCGATGGTTATGCCCCAGAAGAGCCGCTGGAGAAATGGCATTCCGCTGACAGCTGATAGGATGATGGAATTCTGACGTCCAACCTTGAAAGACACAACTGTTTAGGTAATCATCATGGTTATGTAGAAATGATACAAACACACTCACTAAGTAAAACTGGTTGCTTGATTCGTCTTCTTCACAAAGCCTCTTCAACATTCGATTCACATCGAAATTTCAGTACTCCACGACTCAAATTTCCTCAATATCAGCAGTTAAACAGGTTTCTCATAAAGACCCCAGAGTTAAACAGGTTTCTTATAAAGACCCCAGAGTTAAACAGGTTTCTCATAAAGACCCCAGAGTTAAACAGGTTTCTCATAAAGACCCCAGAACAATTAGTTACACTTCGCCCCTCTCTCTCTCTGCCACTTTGCAGAGGTCCTCTGATCGGCTTGACCTCTTTGTTCCTCACATCAAGACCATCATGGCTCAACCCAGATCATTTGCCAGCATAGGTCCATCCTCGTGGAATGGACTTCCCCATCTGTTCACTGTCGTCCTATGGCATAGTCTTTCCTAATCTCTCTCTTGCCTCAAAAATCCAGCCTTTTCTCTTGGGGTCGCAACAAACATACCCTTACACCACCATGCACCAAGCATGATTACTAGATTACTGATGACTAGAACTGGATGAGAATAAGACGACTGACCAGAACTTCATTCTCCTGCAGTTCTGGCCAAATGAAGAAAGTCCTCAAGTGAATCAACGTTGGAAAGACGACCGCTAAGTTATCAGCGACAAAATACCGGATCAGTTCGAGATGTTGAAGACTACAACACATTGAACACAACGATAACAATCGCCGAAATCATGTACCAGTAATTGTTCACACACACATCAATTAGAAACTGTTCTGAAGATCATCAAGGGTTAAAGGGTGATTCGATTAAACACTAAACAGCCAACAACATCTATGGCAGCTATTAAAGAACATATTGCAGCATCATCACTCGCCGCCTACTCCATCAATGGGAGCGTTGCACAATGAGTTTAATAAATGTCTCCACAGTGTTCGATTCTCGGCCACAGAGATGGCCATGCTCAGGTCCATGCCCAACCCTGCCAAGTCTATATCAAGCATCCCGATTCATGTAGATCTAGGTCGCCCTCTAGGGCGCTTCCAGGAAGGCGGAGCCAGCGCCAGTAGTGCCTGTCTCGAATCAGAGTCTATTGCAGGACAAACTTAAAATGATTTTCACATATTTCCCAAACACCATTCTTCTCCAGGTGTCAATGTCTACCATTTGTATAGAGCTCTATACAGTGCATCCTATACTCATGGTTGGTAAAGGGAAAACAATTAAAACAACTAACTTTGTCAATTTCTTTAGCGCATCACCAAGACCTAAATCTATAGGATCACCACCGCCGCATTCCAGCCGTAAATTCGTCAGATTAACGAGTGTCGCTAGATTTCCAAATGTCTAAAATGAAATGTTCACACCTTCAACGTCTACGCAAAGTCATCCTTACAGCATCAGTTCTTGTTCAACACTTTACACAACACATCACATCTGTACCTAGAATATATTTTAAAAATATCAGCAAAAAATTACAAAGTTAAACAAAAACTGACAAAGATCATATTTTCAAGCATCAATTATGCACCTAACATTCATTATAAAATTATATATCAAATTATATACAGATATGTATAAATAAATACATAAATTAAATACATATATAAAATTATGTATATGTATTCAATTATTTTTTCATACATAGACACACACATGCACATATACATTGCATTTTACGAATGCAATAACTAAAATGAGTACAGTATATAAAACTGAATTTTAAGCACAAAATCTTCTGTGATCCTTCTACAGCAGAAACTATCTGATTAAAGAAAAGGTTTACCAGAGCAGGTTAAAACTCATAAACAAAATAATGGATGACACCAACCTCCTTTGTCCAGTTCAAACAATTGCCCAATTCGAGCACTCGAAGTTGAGACAAAGACTCGATGAAGCTGAAATCTTTTCCTTCGATGCCCCTCAGAGTCGTCAGCGACTACAATACAATATCCAAAAAAGTAATGGGAATGGAGAGCAAGGAGGGTGAGAGAAACGAGGAGAGAAGGGGAAGTAGAATATTAAGAGGAGTAGCGAAGGTTGTTGCAAGGGAGAGCGGGCTTTAATTGGGGTCGTACCTTACGTGCAGCATACGCATCAGCCGTATTTGATCATTTTTACAAAGTAGTGAAAACTGAGGTCCAGAAAAACCTCGGCAAAGCCATGTAAAAACGCCAGTTATTAATATAAACCAAAGCTAAAAAAACAGTTCTTCTAAGTGAAAGTAATCAAAGCACTTCATTTATTTCTTGGTTCAGCTAAGGTAAGAAAATTTATGGCATATTTATGGGAAGTTGCCCCATGATAAAAAAATAAGTAATGTCCACCGCTAGTCTTGAACTTTCACGACTCTGTTGCTGAGAAGTAAAGCAGAAAATCCTTACAAGATTTCGCAGCTGCGTAAGACGGCCGAGATTCCGCAGTACTGTTGTAGCATTGGAATTGGTTGGGAGAGTGATACCAGGAACACCTCGCACTTTGAGACAAACCAACTCGTGCAAATAAGCAAAATTTGTCGGATCAAATTCTGGACATGACGACCTAAATGACAAACAAACACAAACATGACGAACATGTTTAAAACGTATCTCTTTCAGAAATCAGAATCATCATATTATTAGGATCAACGGGATTATTTTGCTTTTTCATCTTCTTCAGCCTTCACTAAATCCAAGTTCTACATCTTGACGTATGTATTCTAATTAGACCATATTAAACCCTGTCTTACTAAAATTTATCCAATCTTACTATCATACCTTATGCTACCTTACTTCAATTTTAACCACCTTAAAACTTGCCCTACCATACCTTACTCTACCCATCTCACTTTACCCGACCATACCCTTTGTTTGCGTCACCCTTCTAAATATGACACTGTCTCATCCAATCAAATATTACCATAGTTTCCTCAACCATACCTTCCCTAAAAGACATTCACTATTCCCAATAGCCAATAAAAACACTGACCCTGATGTGGAATCTGATGCATTGAATGCAACAATCTCTGCAGTGACACTCTGGACGTTTGGAAATGCTTCACCAGCTACAGAAAGAACTTTGGCTGAACACTGACCAAAGTCAACGTGTTGCAATGCCCTCAAGCCTGGCACGCTCTCAGCCATTCCCAGCCAAGGACAACCACCACTGACACTTGGTAGCATTCCTCGAAAATCCTGCAGTGGATATATACATGAAATGCTAAATGGGCATAAAATGCAGATACATGATGATAGGCTTCTAAAATGTCAGCATGGTGTACAAACATCAAACTACAAAATGGTAAAATTACAGTCAAATCTGAGATAGGTCAGTTACAGGCCCTTGGTGATTTCACATGGACTGACCCATGTACATTATTGTACATATACATGTATAGCAATGTAACGCATGACAATAGCACAGAACAAAATATAACATTCAGTGCAAAATCAAAAATATATCTGTACATAAAAATACACTTGCTAAGTATTATTGTAACTTTTTAAACTAAACAACTTTTGTGACTAAAAAGTCTTAGAATGGCATTCCAAAAATGCTTTTATTAGTTTATCAGGCACAGAAGCCCACATCATACGTGGGGAAAAAGAGTCTCATTAAGAGTCCCTATGAATTCAAATAAACCCCAAGGATAGCAAGGATTAAAGGTTTGAAGCCATTAGCAGTTTTTCTTCTGATAAGATTGCCACATTTCCACTCATTTCTTAACCACACAATCTGGCACCAAAGAGGTGTGAACAATTATTAAATGTTCAATGATCATGCAGAACCAAGCCCACGGACTTTAAAGAAGAAGAATGCAGATGCAGAAACAGACAATGGCATCACATACAAGACGGTGAGTATCCATTCGCTGAAAGTGAACCGCTGCCTGTCTCCAATTCTTGACACGACATCCTCGAAAACCAACGCTCCTCCACTGTAACAGAAAACGATGGTGCCATGAAATGTCAATTCACACAACAGAATCTGCAATTCCATGAAGCTTAGCAAATCAACTTACCAAAATCAACACCAGAAAAGATCCACTTTCTCAGACTAGCCCATACCTGTTTGAACAGTTTTAGATGATACCAAACAATTCAAACCATGACCAGTTAAATTTTCATCAGTCCATATGAACAGAATCGACTTCTTGCCCTTAACCCATGACCACTGGACCAGTCTATTTATTCAGACTTGTCCATTTAAGAGGGGAGGGGTTACAACCTATGGAAACAATTAAAAGTAACATGTTAAAGACTCCTAGCACAGATTTTGCAATCGTAAAATTATATATTGCACTTCCAAGAGAAACGCCTCAGAGGCGCTCCTAACATGACAACACCAAGCCACGATCGAAAAAAAATTTCCATTCCCTTCAATGGTCATATACCCTAATCCCAAAAGCAAAACACAGAGCAAAATTATAACCGTTACACTCACCAATTCTCCATTTTTGATCAACTTGTGCCATGTCTTACAGACAGTAGCAGCACGCAAAAGATCGCAAACGCCAAGATGCTGGAAGATGTGAAACATGGCGTTGAATCCGGCGTGCAACATTCCAAAGTCACTGCATGCACGCTTGAAAGCCATACACCTCTTGCCACCCGCGCTGGAAACCTGTTTGCCTATCACAGTTTTAACTGTTTCACTCAATTCGTCAGTTTTGGCAGCAGAATCAGTCACATCCTTGGAATGATTTGTAGTTGGGTCTGATGTCAAACGTTCACTTGTTTGGATGGATGCCGAGCTCACTGACGCTGGTCCCGCAACTGGCACATTCTCTGATACATCTGACGCACTGTCACCGTTGGCAAAACCGATTGGCAGCGTTGACGACACGGTTGACGTAGAAAATGACACAACGCACGACATCAACAGAGGTTGCGAGGTCAAAGCTGTTGAAGTCATGCCTAAAACTGATAGCGGCACCATTGGGGTCACAGCTGTTGTAGTCATGCCTAAAACAGGTAGCGGCACCATTGGGGTGGCAGCTGTTGAAGTCATGCCTAAAACTGATAGCGGCACCATTGGAGTCACAGCAGTTGAAGTCATGCCTAAAACTGATAGCGGCACCATTGGGGTCACAGCTGTTGTAGTCATGCCTAACACTGGTAGCGGCACCAATGGGGCGACAGCTGTTGAAATCGTCCCTAGAGCTGGGCACAACACCACTGGGGTCAAGGCAGTTGAAGTCAAACCTAAAGCTGGGCACGACACCAATGGTGTCAAGGCAGTTGGAGTCATATCTAAAGCTGGTAGCGACACCAATGGAGTCACAGCTGTTGAAATCACACCTAAAGCTGGGCACGACACCAATGGTGTCAAGGCAGTTGGAGTCATATCTAAAGCTGGTAGCGACACCAATGAAGTCACAGCTGTTGAAATCACACCTAGAGCTGGTTGCGGCAACAATGGGTTCACAGCTGCAGAAGTCATACCTAAAACTGGGAGTGACACCAATGGAGTCACAGCTGTTGAAGTCATATCTAAAGCTGGGAGTGATACCAATGAGGTCAAGGCAGTTGAAGTCATACCTAAAACTGGAAGCGACACCGACGACACGTTACACGACGATGTCACCAGGCAAGATGTCACCGGTGCTGTTGCATTCAGAGTTGTGGAAGAAAGTGGTGGCACAATGATGCAGGGCGGTAGGACACCAGAAGGAGTGGAAGAAGAGGTGACAGTGGAAGCATCGACGAGTGGCTCGCACGGCAAGGGGGTTAATTCAGAATCAGAATCAGTGTCACTATCGATGATGACAGGATGAGATTCAACGAGAGACCCAACAACAACAACATCATCAGCGTTAGATGTCACTCGATTCGCGTTTGCAGCAGTCACAAAAGAAGGCAATGGATTCGTCGCAGACATCTGCTGATCCGATTTCGACACCGTCGCTTCCTCTCCTCCAGCACCTGATGTCCGGACATTCAAGGACATCGCCGCGTCAGGCGATGGACATTTCTCCAACGCTGCCTCCGACGACGGCCGTTTATTAGCGGATATGTCCGTCAAATGCAGCGCCGACTTCCCGTTCAGTTTTTCCATCGACATTCGCACTGTTCGTGGAACCGTGGTCAAGTACGACGATTTCACGGCTACAGAAGTTGGTACAGATGGCTCAGGGTCTATAATGCACACATCACCCCTATCATTAGCCCTTCCCTGCGTGGAACCAGTGGGTGCTTTTGATTTACCGATTCTTTTAGCACCAGCAACGAACTTGTTTACATCAACTATCGTACTGGATTTCGCGATAAGGCTTTCCGGAAGCAGGACCTTGATTCCATTCTCGATCGGAATGAATTCGTTCGGCTGAAGCAGCAGCTGCTGTCCGTTTATTTTTAGCGCCAACGGTTTTTCCAAGTTCAGCTGGGTCACAACCTTTGGTGGCAGCACCAGCCTCAACTGTCTCGTCGGTTGAGACAAGAAGGTGGATGACTGCAGAAGGTTGCCACTGGCAAGCGATCCAACGCGAACCCCGCTTTCTGGAACTGTCGGGGCAGTCGACTGCATTGGCTGGTATGTGGAGGTCGTAACACAGAAGGGTCGGACAAGATGCATTGGGAGCTGCATCATGGGTGGCACGGGGGTGGGTGCATTGATGAGGGTCGGTGGCGCTCGTAACGATGTGTTGGCTCGCTGGAGAGGCGGTGGACCGCGGACACCGGAAATGGTTGGCCTCTGTCTTGCGGCGGTCGTGTGTAGGGTGAGTGGTCGCAGTGAAGGAAAACCAAGTGGTGCGCAAGTGGAAACCGTTGTTTCCATAGATGTTTTTTGCTGAATTCGACAATTCTGGAACAAAACAAATCAAGAAATCATATTAGAATCTACAAATGAAAACAGCTGCAAGGATATGATGCAAATGAAAATAACAACCATAAAACAAACAATTTTCAACTGTGTAATTCAGTGAACAACTGAGTGTCTACCTGTTCTGTTCGTGGCAAATGAAGACTAATGACGAAACCCATCAAATGAAATACAAGCGCGACAACTACTCTGGCAAACACAAGAATTCGTTCACAAAACACTTACCAAATTACCTCACAGTGAATAAGTAAGTACTTTATGTCTCGCTCAGTAACCATAACAACGGTGATGCACCTGCTATAAAAATTGTCATAATTACAATTACAATTACATAAACAGCATTCACACAGATCCTGTAGCAGGCTATCCGCAAAACTGGCAGGACATTTTGTGCCAGATTACCATATCATACAGTGTTAGTCAAAAGGAATCTAATTAATATCAGTTACGCTCTAAATACTAGTGATGCATTCAAAAGAGCTCTGGCCAAAGAGACAACATTGTTATGTACCTGGCATGTAAAAGAGGTGCTAGCTGAAGACAATCGAATGCATGCCGCATGGAACATGCACATACAGTTGTCGCAGGGTATGGTTGGCGCCACGCCCTTTGACCCGGGACAGTTCAAGCCGCAGAGTTTCTGACCAACCTCCGGCAGAAAATGTCTAAAATGCAGATTTGTTTGCATTATTTCACTGACGCAATTGTTTAAAACACATAGACATATTTCTGAAATATATCTGCCACAATAGTTGACCTCGACCACTTAGGGACCAAAGAATTGTGATATCGAAAAAAGTTTGACGTAGCAGCTCAGTCATCCATAGTTGATGCTGAGCAATGAGCATTGTTGTAATCCATACAGAAAGATTGATCATGCTTTCGTGGGAAGATCATTCTAGTCTGAAGCAAACTAGAAAATTAATCTAATCTTCCGTAGTGCTGTTATTGTAGTTACAATTGTAGTTACAATAACAGCAGTATAGAAGAATTAGCAAATCTAATCTAATCTTCTATACTGCTGTTATTGTAACTACAATAATAGCACTACGAAAGATTAGATTAATTTTCTAGTTTGGTTCAGACTAGAATGATCTTCCCACCAAAGCATGATCAATCTTTCTGTATGGATTACAACAATGCTCAGCAACAAATTATTATCAACTTCATCCACCACTGACTGCAAAGGCAAATTCAACGCATTTGGGAGCGCTACTGAATCTGTGAGCAGCATTTTATAAATGTTCAATTACAATTACAAAGTTGAAGAAAAACGAACTGCACAGCCTCAGCAACATGAAATTCATCCGAAGTCTGCAAATGATTTCCATCCAGCAGCAGCAGCAGACTTTGCAACTTACTTTTCGACCATTTTACAGCGTTTGACATCAGTGCCATCGCCGCTTCCTTTGCTATCCTCCTCCGCTGGTAAGGGTCGCTTCCTTCGCATGATTCTCACATCTTTCTTTCGTACATCACTAAAATAATCAGTGCTACATTGCAGTTGTATAGGTACCCTAATGTATCAAGCAAACGAGTGATGAAAAGTAATACTGAAGATATTATTTATAATGCTGTGCTGAGGAAGGAAATACCTCCCTCACCCCCCATAACAGTGCTAATAAGCAACTCATGTTTCATTTTTACTTCTATCATATAATAAAACATCTTTGCATGCTTAAACCTTTGAATGGTTCACCCTAATATATTTAGAGGTGCTTTATAAATATTTTAATACAAATTTACAGTATAATGCAATAAATTCAAAAGGAGGTACAATTCCAGGTTGCCTTACACATTAGATGTGTAAAAAAAATTTGCTTTCAGTATTTATAGCTTCTTTGTCTTCTTCCATTGTTTCCACTGACATTAACACTCACTATTAAAGACTTAAACTATAAAGTATTACAAATTAGTCTTAAAACGATGGACTTACCATAAGTAGAGCAACAACCTTCTCAACATGCTTCTCCATAATTCTTGACAATACTAGACATTCTCGCAGCTGAATACATTAACCATTTAATGCCGGAGGGTATAGAATTTCCCATACCATTTACCACCATCTTGGCATTGAAGGGTTAAGCACAAAATGCTATATTATCAACAGACCAAATGTTCAGAATCAACATACTCGGCACTGGAGGCGTTGGCGATTGCTTTCAACTTCTTGTTCACTTGCGATGACGGTGAACTTGATGGACTCTTCAGCGTCAGTGCAGATCGCAAGATGGGCGACGATTTTGCACTTTTGCCGCCATGTTCACCGGCACTCCTGACCGTCTCAAACGGTTGCTTGTAGATCGCAAATTTTGAAAAAGTGAAGCAGTTTGTATCCAGTGAATAGTTGTTCTCCTTCACTGCAACCAAACACAAATGCTGTTCTTAACCCTTTGAACCCAGAGCTCCCGTAACGCTATGGATAACAGGTCGGAAAACCGGCCCGTCGGGTTCTAAGGGTTAACTAGGAGCTAAAGCAAAGCAAACCAATTCCCTAGATCCCTCTCTTCTTACTCTCTCTCACCCTCCCTCTCTCTCTGTCTCACACACCCACACATATGCGCGCACGCGTGCCCAAACACACACATTTGCATAACTATCCACAACAACTAACTTCCTTATCAATACAGCGGCTAAGTATGTTGTTCAGGCTATAACATGATTAAAAAACAAATGCAGGTTCTGAGTTGTAACATCTTTTAAACATCGTTGTCCAGAAGGTTTCAGAAGGTAGCATTTTAAGTGAGTACGAATACTTCAGAAATGCATAAGCATGAAAGTACAGGTAAGTAGTTAACCGAATGCATGTAACAGCAAAAACATTCATTTCGATAGTTACTTTTCGTCATGTTATGTTTTTGAATCATCAAAAAACAGTGGGTGGTCTCACTAAAAGTGATGTAACTTTTGTTCTGTTTGAAATATTTTGTTTAAATTCGGCCATTGCACGTAAATATGAATTGCCTAGAAGACCGTAAATTTTATTTAAAAAATTCTAATTTCTGGTCAAGATACGGGCAAAAACCTTAAGGATATACTTTTTATGGCCCACCCTGTATATAGATAGCACAAATGCTGGTACAATATGTAAAGTCTCAACCCAGCAGTAGATACATAAACAATGTATATAACGTGCACTTTATAAATTTGCGAATATAACACAATACAAATTGGCATTCAGTGCCGCATAATGAAACTTACAGTGTAGAATTACTTCAGGCATCGACCTCTGTAAGACAAAACAAACACCAAGAATAGAATATACTTGAAAACAGCAAGAAAGAATTGATCCATAGATCACCTTTTTAAAATAGCTATTGAGGAACTAACAGTAATTGCTGACTGGTTTAAAATAAACAGACTTTCATTGAACCTTGAAAAAACAAATTTTATATTATTTCACTCTATAAAGAAAATTACGTACGGTGACAACAGACTCTTAATTAATAATGCCCCCATTGCCCAAACAACCTCCTCTAAGTTCCTTGGAGTTATAGTTGATCAACATCTTACTTGGAAGGAACACATAATGGCGATTTCCAAAAAGATTGCAAAAAATATTGGGGTTTTACTTAGGATTAAGCACTGCCTTCCAAAGTCCATTCTAATCAACCTACAGGGTGGCTCAAAAAAAAATGTCCCACCGGAAAAAATGCGATAACTTCGCAACCGACTGAAATTTTTCTGCGAAAATTTCCCAATTTGTAGGGGAATGAATTTCCAACAAGACCTGAAAGTTTCATTTGAGACTTTTCATGCTTGCAAAAGTTACAGCTGTTTAAACTTTCAATTCCGTTTTTTCAAATATCCGCGGAAAAATAAACGTCATTTGTAGATTTCCATGCCAAATAATATCACTTTCATTACGACCTCAGAATTCTGTTTTACAGTTTATCTTAGAGTATGATGGGAGGGTACAATTCCTGCTTTATTACGACCTCGAATACTCTTTGTGAAGTTCAGTATGGGCTTGTGTATCGAGTCCTGCGGCGACTGATCCCACATTAGCAGCAAGACATCCTTCAGCTAGCCAATGTTCTCCAACTTGGGAAGAAATGTCTTGCATCGTTCCAGCATAGCTCCCCAGACGTGAAAAGCAAGAGGACTAAGGTCTGGCGAGGTTGTTAGTCACCTTTGCCAATAAATTTACTGCAGTTGATGGCAGTATAGTAGCGCATCATAAGCAACCTCGCCGTGCGAGCAAGCAGGCGCACCATCCCGCAGAAAAATAAAGCCAGATGTAACCAGTGTTCAATGAGTCTGGGTAACAGAGTTCAACGGTAAGTTTGACATTTAGCCTGCTGAATGGGATGAAGTGCAGTCCTTGCAGCCGTAACACACGCCAGCATAGCTGATGCTGAAACCATGATGTGCTTTGCAAACTTGATGCCTTCGACTACCAAGCGAACTTCGTGAATATCGCGCTTTTTCCATCACACCAAACGACCACTTCCTGCCTCTCTACCGACACATGACCTTCGCTACATAAACACGTTTGCAGATAGCCTTCATTGTGCTCAGGCTCCGCTTTTCATTAGGGATTTTGCCATGATCGCACGATGTTCCAGTCTCTGCTCACGCAACGTTTGAATTCCCATTTTATCTTCCGCAGAAACTTTGTCCATGACGTTCAGTATGGGATTCACAAATTGTGACCTTAATATATAAAATATAACCAAATGCTAATATCTTGCTTCATAAACATCTTCTTTATAGCTCGTAGTTAGGTCATATGACATCATCATCACTTTGTTTGCTGTAATTTGCCAAAAAATCTTAAAGAAATCGCATGTATTGGAACGTGATTCTGCGGAAATTCGAAAAAATGAAAAACTATTTTTGCACAGCTGTAACTTCTGAAGTAATACAGATTCATTATTGAGATTTTCAGGAATTGTTGCAAATTCTTTCCTCTATAAATCCTGCTATTTTCATAGAATAATCTCGATCGGCTGCGGAGAAATTGCATTTTTCCTGGTGGGACATTTTTTTTTGAGCCACCCTGTATATTATTCACTCATTTTTCCATATCTCTCATATTGTAATATTTCCTGGTGCTCGAATTATCCCTCACGTCTTCATCATTTGATCACATTACAAAAACGAGCAATAAGAATAATCTGTGGTTCTCATTGGAGAGCTCACACTGCTCCCCTGTTCAAAAATAATAATTTGTTAACTTTACCTAAGATAAATAAATTTCAGATCTGTTTATTCATGTTTCGTTTTCATTTACACTTATTGCCTATGTCTTTTAAACATTATTTTACTAAGGGCTCTGATATTCATGGTCATTTCACCAGGCACTCGCACTCATATAGAAGTGAATTTGCTCACTTAAGAATCAAGCAGTTCTCAATTAAATATTTGGGTCCTTCGCTATGGAATGGATTGCCTGTTGACATTACTAGCTTACTGTCTTTTGGTCTGTTCAAAAACTCACTTAAACGATTTCTCCTGCTCAATTGAAGAATTTGTATATTTGCCTTGTTTGTCTAAGTTAGAGCTATTACTATCACCTGTTTATTTTGCCTTATTGTAATTATTATTATTTTACCATCATATGATACATCTGTTATAACCATAAGGTATTCTGATGAGTCCATCTGATCTGATGGGTTTAACTGGGTTATTTGTGATAATTAACCATGGCTATATTGTAGCATAACCAATGATGATAAATAATGTCCTACTTGGTATAGTTACGATGCTGGTTTTTTCCGACTAGTAATAGGTCTGCTCAGTAATTTTCAAATATATAGTTACCAAGATGCTTATTGTGTTTTTCCTCTGGTTCCTTTGCCTCGATATGATTACTACTACCTTACATGTGCTTAATGATTCAGGTTGCCATTACTGACTTATGTTTGTTGCTTATTTTTTTGGTTTTGCTTTGTTTTTTTTGTTTGTATTTTTTTTATGTCGTTGTTTTTTGGCTTGTTGCCAATGGCTTTTTTTTGATCATGCGATTTTATGCCACATTGATTTCTTTTCTGGTTTTTTCTTTTAAAAAAAAATTTCCATTTTCTGTTTATATCTCTAACCTCACCATCTTGACTTACATTTTACGTTCAGGGGTTATCCAGGTTAGCGGGACCTGTCCCTTTCTGGACGACCCTTTCTGAGTGTTCACCGTTTATACAATCAAGGTGTCCTGCGAACATTAATTTTTATTTATGTGTAGGGCCTACTGTGTAGCCTAGTATTTTTCTTTGCAGTATACCATGGTTTTGTTTTGTTTGTCTTGTTCATTCTCAGAATAAACTGATTTGATTTGATTTGATTTGATCAGGTAAATTTATTAATTAACAGTGCTCACACACAAAATATCTACTCTTATCCACAAACTTAGTGAAAGAGAAGTTGCTTAGAAGAGTTAAGAAGCAAGGTGCAATAAATAAAAATATTTAATTCAGTTTGAACAGTTCGTTGTATTACAATGCAGCATGTTTCTAACGCAAGCGGAAAAGACAGAACATTTCCCCCTCCTGGCTTCTAACAAAATCACCATGACAATATAATATTGTCTCCACACAATTGGTTCATCACATTTTTAACTGTATCCCTGCTGCTACCACGAATTGTACCCTGGATGCACTGATTGATGCTGTGCGCATTCAATTTCAAGACAGGTCATTCCAGGCAGATAGTTCATTCACAGATGAGGCGCACTGTTACAGATTCGCCAAAAGAACAATAGAACAGTGCGAAAATTAAATAAATGTCAGACACAGAACCTACTTCCACTTACTTTATCAGTATGCTACAAGTTTGTATCGTAAACGCTAATAATATAATTTGACAGCAAGAGCTTGCTGTCAAATTATATTATTAGCGTCAGCTCTGACATCTGAGCTAATTAAGAAATACCAATTTTTTTCCATTGGGTGAATAGTAGTAGATATCTGCGGGTCGTACTCCACTTGTGACAACCTCCTTTCGAAGCACAACCTCACGACACCATCCTATGATGAAGTAGAGAAAAAACAAATTCAGTCTTACAAAAGCAATTCAAATATCTTTCTTTTCACTAAAATATCTCTGTTCCACGTTCTCCCAACCCTCGCCGTTTACCTCGGTCGATGTCATGTTCGTTTCTCTCCAGCGGTCGTTGCTCTGTTTTAGCATAGTTCTATATAAATATCAAAGCAAATAACCATTACCTGAATAAGTCTTTCCAATCTTAAAACAGACATGGTTAAGAAAGTTCAAAAGGCTCATTTAAAAAACTTTCGAAGTAAGAACTCTGAATGATGTTCTAGATGAAGGTTCTTACCATCTTCGAATGGCTTGAACCATTCGGGTTTCGTGGATGAGGCGATTGGAATCTTATCACGAGCAGGTGAAACTGAAACAACGAGTTAACAATGAAATTAAACTGATGCTGTAAGAATGAATAACATACAGATCAACACAACTTACACAAGAAATCGCACCAGAATGAATACATCAAAACCATATTCGTTTACTCGAAAAAGAGACAAATTATCTGAGTGGCATACCACTCCACCCAACAAATCAGCTTGCAATTATAATTGAAGCCCTTGGTGCAATAACCAGGTAAGTGAGATTTTATAGTTTTCGGAAAATCGAGTTTGAATGTTTTTCGCTCTTCAGAAGCTTGCCGTTTCGTCCAGGAAATAGATAGCGAGAAAATTAAAAAAGTATAAGATGCATCTAATCGAAACTGATGAAAAATTAAAAATATTAAAGGCTGGCAGTTACTAATTAGTATTTTATGGACAAATGAACAACAAACTTGATTATTGCACTGAAACTTCCCTGCAGTTCTGAAACTTTTTTGGATGCAAGAATAACATATGTCAACTAACCTGGTTATTGCATGGAAATTATAAGCGTCTTTTGTGTAGTTCTGGAAACTTTTTACATGTAAAAATCTGATAAGTGAACAAACCTTGTTATTGCACGGAAATGATAAACATTGGAGAACTGGGCCAGAAGAGAGCAACGGAAGAAACACTGATTTTAGAGAGAAGAAAAGGCCCCTAAATTGAAATATTCCACGGATCTTGCCTATAAATGACGTCAGGCTTACACCTAGATGAATTATTAGTACATGGTATGTAGGCCTACACACATGGTTCAGGGTCCAGGTAGCATCGCACAAAAGGAGGAATTTTTTTAATCCACACTTTTCTGTCCGTCACAATAATATTGTCAATAAGTCTTGCCATTGTATACTCACTGTAGTTGTTAGTAAATTCAGATACCATTGACTACTTCGTCTAGTAGACATGCTATTCCTCCATAGACAACCCACCTCTACGACCTGCTATTTTTTTTACCTAGCTACAATGGAGGACGATGCCGGACAACTTGCAGACGTCAGTGATGACATAACAAGACCAAAGTACAACAGCCTGCACTCTGCTCAACAGCCATGATTGTCTTCTGACATTATTCCGCGTTTGTACAAGGTCCACGCCTACCTATTGCTAATTACCATCCATGCACGAGTTAACTCGGGCTGCAGGCCAAAGGGGTTAAGTTTCCTTCACGTGTTTCTGCTCCATTACAGTACCTTACACTGGTTGTTCATGTGTCTGAATATCACTTAAGTTTACTTCACGTATTTTGTTCTGTTTTTTTTTCATCCACTATCTGTCATGTAGCTGGTTTGGTTTTTGGCACCTAGACTAAGTGTTGATTGATAGTCACCAAACTTGCTGGCTCGAGGATGTGACATTGCGGACCTTCGAAAACCTTCATGACAAAACATTAATAGCCTAATAGGCAAATAGCCTATTATGCTATTGGAGAAGGCCTAGAATGAATGTAGGCCTATTATCTGGATGCCTAAATTTGTCCTGTCGCTTCAAAAGAATACTGCAGAGGTCGTTTCTAATTACGGCACTCACCGAAAACCTAACCTTAACCGACCCTCACAACGTCTAGCATGATCCTAACCTACCCACACGACGTCGACTGAGAGGATGCAACGTAATGTGACACTGCATCACCTTGTCACCTTGTGCCGTCAGTTCGAGGAGCTCTATAGCGTGACCAGCCTTCTCCACTCCGTTCTGTTCTGCGTTTCATCCCTCAGTTGTTCCAGATTCATTCCTGTCGTCCTGTGTACATCGTATATCCATCTGGTCCTCGGCCGTCCTCTTCTCCTCGCACCCTCTCCACACGCCAGCATCATCACCTTCTCCACTCCATCCGTGCGCATGACCGAAATACACCAGCTTCTGTTTGACAATCCTCTGCAGCAATGTCATATCACCTCTTAGCTGACCTATCTTCTGGACCACAGATTTATTTGTCCTCTTCTCCCTCCACGATATCCCAGCAGCCTCCTACATAGGCCTATCCGCATTTCACAAGTACCGTAGAAATGTTGTCATTCTTCGTCTTCGTCCACGTCTCGCTTCCATATTGCACTATGGGAAAAAATCATTGCTTTTACCAGTCTCGTCTCTGTCTGTAAACTCACATGCCTGTCCCTCCATATCTTATCCATCCCCTGCATAGCAGCTTTTCCCATTGAAATTCTCCGCCTCACCTCTGTAGGCCTATCGCATCTTCCCTCTTTATCCACCATTGAGTCCAAAAACGAGAAACTTGTCACAACCTCATTGACACTGCATACCGATACCAAAATGTTTGACTAATAATATTTTAATTATTTTTATGCCAGATTATAATTATTATGACTTAATTTAATTTCAATTATCAGTTAAAATAAAAGTTTCAAAGAATTAGGCCTAGGTTACTCTTACGAAATACAGTGACTTGTCTTATGCATGATCAACATGCATCTTCGTGTCCGTCGATACGAAGCTCGTGAAATTTCGTAAAATCCTATATTGCAAACGCGAAGTGGCACAACAGCAGCCAAAAAATAATAAAAAGAATACAGTTTGGAAAATACGCCCACCAGAGCGAGTGTTAGGCCTACATTCTTCTTGAATTTTGTTTATTTTTTATGCTTGGAGTAAAATGACGACACGCTTAAATCTGACATTTTAAAGGGCGTTTGTGATAGCCTACTACATCAAGCAGACATTAAAATCAGTAGGCTATCAACTGTGTCATCTCTCAAACTAAGTAGGCCTATACGTTTAATGGGATCGGTCGATCCAACGACCGATAGGCCCGATTAGAATAAGTACTGTTAATTCGGGAAAATGGCATAAAACGTATAAATATAGTGGCAGAATAATGTTATTACACCCTTACTTACATCGCTATTGCATCCGATAACGTATTTTACTGGCTAATGGTTGCGTGCAAGAACCAGGTTTGTTCACTTACTGCTCGAAAATCGCAACCGAGAGGCTACGATTGTTTGTGCAATAACCGGGTTTGTTGACTTATCTCATTTATGCACGAAATGATGGCACAGGAATGCGAAAATTCTCAAAGCAGGTATGTTGAGTTGCCTGGTTATTATCCTATCTACTCACTCAGTTTTGCAGCTATCAGCTTGAAATTTACACCATAGATGCGCCTCTTTGTCAGGAGCATTTTAAGCCAACTTTCACGATTTTCAGGTAAGTCGACTTACCTGGTTCTTGCACCAAGGTCCTCAATTGCGCAAAAATGGGAGATACAAGTAGTGGTTTAATGGTTTGATATCAAGTTAAATCACTGTCAAATATTAACACAGACTTGACGAAACAAAGGCCCGCACAAATGGAGGACCTTGAGAGACACAGCTCTCACGAAACGCAATTCTAGCTGGTCGGTCCAACATGGCAAAGCTATGGAAACATCTATAATTCTATATGAATAACACTAACCTTCTTCTGGAGTTCTTCTTCTTTTCTTCTGCTTTTTAATAACTTGTGTCACATCTCGTTTGGGGTTATAATAAGCAAGTCGTGATGACCTCACACTTGTCTTGTCTTCGAACGACGTTTCCTCAGAGTCGTTATCACAGACCAGGTCAAGACCACACGACAGAACCTTTTCCGTGACAATGTTCGCATCCAAGGCTGTTTCTCGCTGGTGAACGCTGGTTCCCTGCGATGAAGCACTGGGCTCCTGTGAAGAAACACAGACTTCCGACGAAGACTCCCCCGAAGAAATACTGTCCGACTGCGATAAAACGTTAGAATCCTGCTGCGCTGAAGTGTTACTTTCTTGCAAAGAATCAACGGCTTTCTGCAATATGACGCTTGCCTCTTGCAGCGTAACAATAGTCTCTTGCGGTGAAGTATTACTTTCCCGTAATGAATTATCGATCTCTTGTGATAGATCAGATTGCAAAACTGAAGAATCGTCGACAGCGTTTTGTGACAAACTGCTATCTTCCTGCGAATCTGCGATTTCTAACTGGTCCATAGAAGTCACAATAGTTCTGCTATCCAATAAATGATCACCAGATGACAGAATAGGAGGAGACTCATTGACAGTGTTCTGTGACAAATCGCTATCTTCCAGTGAAGCTGCATTTTGAAACAGGTCCTTAGAAATTACAGAAGACTCGCTATGCAGCAAACGATCATCACCACGACAATCTGTTTCACACGAATTCGAAGCCGCACAGACTTTATCATCGACAGTTACAGAGACTGACTTCAAAATAGCCGCAGAATTTTCCTCAGCATCAATTTGCTTATCTGGAGATGTTTCAGCAACATTACTAATTACCGAGTTAATGATTTCTGGAGTTAATCGCGCAGGCAGCGTGGATTCATCAGTCGATTCAGAGCATTGACTGTTAATCTGACAGGCATGGCCATCTTGACCACATACAATCGCAGGGATGGAATCCACTTCAGCAGAAGGCCTGGAATGAGAAAGTAATACCCCACTAGTCATGCTCTGATCATCACTGACAACCTTCCGTAATTCATCTGCAGAAATTTCTTCATCACATACGGCTACGTCATCTGTTCCAGCCCGTAGTCCTAAGTTCATCTCAAGTGACTCCATTGACTATTGAAATTGTTGAATTCAGAGCACTACTAAATGTTCAACTGTGCGATTTCAACCGCAGAATTCTGAAACATACAAAATATGATATTAACAATACATTGCCTAATTATGACACAAGTCTTCTAATTATCCATAACACCATTAAGAAACATGGAAACAAACAGGTCTGTTTCTACCAGGTCACACTGTGTCTGACTGGCTTGGATGATAGGGACGATGAGAAACATTATGCTCAGTAGAGTGAAAGAGCGATGACCTGGCAAACTCATGATAGAGCAGCAGAGGTCTCAAAGATAGGCCAAAGCAAGATCTAACAAGGACCGCCAGACGAAAGTGACAATTTGGTATGAGTATCCGCTGAAGGGGAGCCAGCGGAGCACATCTAGCTCTAGACGTTGCCGAATCTGGGCGACGCATCCACAAAGGTGTGCGGCAGAACCCGGGATCCGGTTCAGGCACCCCAACCGCCATGCTGGGAGGCCGACAGAATGAGCAGTAGTCATCTAATCAGACAGTGATGGATGTGTGTAGCAGCGCTGGCGTCAAGAGTAAGTTATCGATCCGACACAACTGGTAGTATGAATCACAGTAGAGGCTGTGAGTGTGGGGAGTGAAGGTCAGCTCTTGATCTAGCGTAACTCCAAGGTCACGCACCACAGAAGAAAGATCAAAGGGGCGAGCTCGGCAACGATGGAAGCTATGTCCAGCCTCGCAAGCTGCTGCCGAGTGCCCAGCAAGATAAATTGGATTTTTGACGGATTAAGACAGAGGCAGTTCGTAAACATTCAAGCTTCTAGGGTGCCCATAACCAGTCTCATTCCCCGAACGGCAGCGGTCGCTTTAAAAGCGAGGCAGTGTAGGTAGGCCTGAACACCATTCAACGTACAGATGACTCGAGGCACCAGCGGCAATTGTGGAGAATACACGGTAGAATTATAGATGGGGGGCCTTGCTCCAAAATTTACCAAACTCTATATGAACATACCTAGGACACGACAGACGACTGTAGCTAACATAGGCAGAACACTGGCAGACACACGCAACATCTCGGGAAGATGTCTAACAATACCTAAATACAGTCCAAGCTGTCGTCGTAAAATAGTAATATATAATGAAACGCGCGCTGAATGAAAAGCAGTCGCCTTCAACAGATGCATCACTGTCGAGTACACATTCACCAAGTAAAATATCCAATGGCTATACAATGCCTCTAAAACACAAACATATTCATTAGAGTGCTGCAGTTGCAAGTAATAAATGGCTACTTTGAGTTTTTAAATTTAAACTGTAAAGTAAAACTTGCTTTAGAACGTTATTGAAAACATTCACGTCTTGCTACCATGTCTTTACCAGCGTTGCCACTCTAAAAAAATTAAGTTGGAGCGTCGAAAAACACAAGCAACCCCAATTTGCCCAAATCGTCCGAAAATGTCCACAATTACCCGTCCAAAAATTCTGATCAAAGATATTGTTCTGATGACCTTTTTTAGTCATCTAGCCCAAATCTTTCCGAAATGTCCGCAACTTAAAGAATTTTCTGCAAAAAACCTAAGTCCTTCCGAAAAAACCCCATTTCCCAAGTTCGGATCGAAAAAACCCAAGATTTTTTGGTCGAAAAAATCCCAAGAAAAAACCCAAGTTCTTTCCCCCAAAAACCCCCATTTCCCAAGTTCGGATCGAAAAACCCAAGATCTTGGGGGAAAACCCAATGAGTGGCAAAGCTGGTCTTTAGGCTATCGAACGCTGAACAGTATTTCATTTATAGCGCATTTATAATTTGCGCTGACGAAAATCTAGCTTTTTTCTTATGGCGGTTTTTCTGATTTTTATAATAGACAAATGTAGGTAAAAATATACGAAAGACGGCAAAAGTCTCAAGATTTTAAGATTTTAGCTTCTGGAGCGAAAGACCAAAAAGGTCATCAGAAATTTTCAAGGGAAAAGGGACAATTTTGAGGCGAAAGACTATGAAAGTGGTCGTCAGAAATTTCAAGTCACAAAAAGCAATAGCCTAAGCTTAGCCTAATATATTTCTCAAACAAATTCTCAATCTAGCTTTTTCTGGCTTGTTTTTCGGCCGGATCTGAGCCATCTGACATTATTTTAAAATTCAGAGTGGCATCTCAAGCGTCTTGTATTATGGATTTTTCGTAGAATCATAATTATTTTTGAAACCGTTTGAAACGTACTAACAATTGCGATGATTCAAACTGAAAAAACATAAAGATGTCCAACTCTATTAATAATATGAGCAGCACTCAGAGTACAAGTTGCGTGTTTTTCTGTTCAAACAGCGTCAACATTCGGATTACAGTTGATGGAGCTTTTGCGCAACTGTGCTTCGTGATCATCTCTTGCCTATTTTGTTTTTGTGCATTTCTTCTCTACGAGAGCATAATAACCAAACAGGAGGTAAAGCAACAGTACATTCATACGCCACGAAGAAGAGTGTATACGGTATATCCAGTTGGAAGGCATCGGCGCATGATTGACAATAATTGAAGGTAATCTGGTCCTAATTAACCGACCCTCACGGTCCCCGATAGGCTACTGCAATAATGACGAATAAGAAGGGAGACCTAGAACATTTTAGACCGAAGATTTGCAAAAAAAGGAACAGAGTAAGACTATTGCTTCACAGTTCACTGTAGGCCTATGGACATTGGACAATATCAATTAGGACATAACATAACCTAGACTAAAACTGCCTCAAATACGGCACCTCAGTTCACATGATGACCAATCCCAGACCCTTAATATAATATTATATATAGACATGAAGTATTGACCACTTCATTTTCATTACCTTAGGATGTGAGAACAGTCTAGGTTACATTATTCCTCTCCCTTGCTATCTGATTTTCCCCAAGAAGTGTGCAGATGGTGTATTCGGTTTATAGCTGAATTCAATTTTTTAGCACTGTAAGTGGAGCAGAAATATTGATATAAAATAAGTCTGTATTTTATGTTTGTGTTCGTAAATTATTAGGGCACTGATGGGAGTGTCGAAGGAAAGTTGTTTTGGACCCCAAAGCTCTCTGGGAGTCTCAGGAATCCAAATGATGACCGACCATCGCCTTCATCATCATCACCACCACCCCCACCACACCACCACCACCAATCATTATCCTCAACAATTTCTACCTTCCAGTGTCCGTTGGCTGTCTGCATTCTGTGAAATAACATGAGATAGAATGCTGTTCAACTGCACATTCTCTTTCTGACTGATGTTTGATTTCATTCTGTGCCTGTTGAGCTGTGTTTGTGTTTGAAAAAAAATGAACAGAAAGATTTTGTTTAGAAAAACTGCAGATGGTGTCATGTGCTTAGCCTAATTACATGATGTAATGTCACCATGATCTGATTTCTATCTGATGTAGGACAGGGTTTTCAGCATGCCCTCTATGGCCCATAATAATAGTAACAGTTGTAATAGGTCTAACATTAATCATAATAATGGTAATAATAAGACATAAACAATGTTCGAAATTTAGATTGTTGTGCATACATGATTTTCATCTAAGTGTACTATGCACTTAATTTTTTTGTCAGCGCATAAATATGCATTGGAAATATAATTAGAATGTTTCTCCTGTATAACATCGTGACATGAAGAAACACCACTAACTTAATTTGTCATTTTCTAATATTTTGTTATTTTAAAACTCGAACATCTGTTTGTTATTTTTATTTAATTGCTTCTTTAGTTTTTCTTGCATGTCTAAAATGGCTCGAGAAAGATAGTCAATGTTCAAAGAATCTAGATTGACATTCCATATTCGGTTCAGCCACTTTGTGATCAGTGAAAACAAAGAAAGTTCATTCATTTCTTTTGGTCATTTTGCTTATAAAGTTCAATAATTTCGTAAGTTTTTGTACGCATGGTGTTCACTGTCCATCCGTTTGTTAATCGGGTTTCTTGTTTTTCTTCTTTCATGCAGTTATTGTACGTGGTGTTTGATTTGATGTCTATATAGTCTGAACGCCCAAAATGTCAATTTTCGTTCATACTTTCATATGGCATCATGGAATTTTAAACACGTGTTTGCACATTATTGAACATCATATAAGTGTCATTTTCCATCAAAGAAAATTACACATTTATGAGAAATAAATTTTTTAAGTTTTATTTTTTAAATGACCGCTTTACTTACTTGCCTTTATTTAGGCTTATTTATTATTATGATAAGAAATGAACACGGAATTGCAACTGGTCGTCCATGGGCGGAAACCTAGGGGAGACAGAGGGACGGTCCCCCCAATAAAGGTGTTGGGGGACGGCCCATGCATTGTCCCCCCCCCCCCAATCATTGAGCGTGATGAGAAAAAAAGGACATACAATTATTTTATGCCGGTGAAAATAGATATATTTTAGACTTTGGCGGTGAAAATATACAATTTTCTTGACTTTCGGGACTTTTTTGGCGAAATGACTAAAAAAAGGTCAACTTTTTTGGCGGCGAAAATTGAAAATTTTCTAGACTTTCGGGACTTTTTTGGCGAAATGACTAAAAAATAGGTCATCAACTTTTTTGGCGGCAAAAAAAGAAAATTTTCTTGACTTTTCTACCAGATGAAAAAAAAATCTCGCGTCTTTCTTTCGGCCACACTCGTTCGTCCCCCCCCCAAGACTTTGTCCAGGTTTCCGCCTATGTGGTCGTCCATTAAGTAGCCTACGTTCGGACAGGGAGAACGAGCATGGACATGATGGACAGCGCTAGACAGAGATTATACAAAATATACAATGAGTAGCTGAGCCTATAGCTATATGCAATCACGGAATTAAACCGGTTCTCGCTAGCTGTATTGACCTACTTGGTTTGATAGAAATAATACCATTTGGTTTGCTTATTACATAACAAACGTCTATACTATTGAAATCTCGCTCTGTCGACTCAGCAGATAGCAGACGAAGACTATCGTGACCTGGACAAAGGAACCAGCCAGCAGCGCAGCAACGAACGTTCCAAAGTATCATGACCGGTTTTGACCCCTCGACGATTGAAACCCTTTTGTCCTCTGATAGCCATGTCAAGTTGCGTCACCCTTAATTCGACGCATGTCAGAACAGCAATGTTGCAGATTTCACACAGCAGCAGTAAAAAAGTCTTAGCGTATAGGACGGTTAAAGTTCGCGGTCTATTCTGCAGTCGTCTGCTGAACGCTGAGATCTGCAGCTGACATCGATGGTCTATTTCCATTGACGGAGTTTATCAGGGGCTAGAGGGAGGGAAGAGGTTCACCTCAGAAATGACATTAAATGTCGAAGTTTTCGCCCCAAGAAAATTTGTCAAAATGAATCAATGATTATAGTTTTTAATTGCTGTTTGCATCATTGTACTAGCCTACCGTACTGTTGTAAGACCTATTACACCGATATATTATTAAATTTTACTATTATAATCATGACTAAGCTTATGATGTTATTATTTACTGTTATGTAATAAATGGTAGGCCTACTACGATTTTTATCGGCATAATTTATTGTTAAACTTTATACAAACACTATACAATTAATACAAATGGCTTCTCTCCAGTGCTCGATCTCTGTCAAATTTAAAACTAAAAAATTTCTTTAACACTTGGTAAAACAACATCGTTACTACACGGTATCCCAATTCTGGCTGCTCGACTATTCTTGCTAGGTTTGTGTGCCATTTATAAAAATTTACGATAAATGTGTCCAGCGCCGCTACTGATCGATGCATGAAAGTCAGAACGAAGACACATAGCCTACTACATGGGATGTAGTAACTCCGATGTCGCGTTCATTTAGAGTACTGCCGCTGAAATGAAGGGCGGATAAATCCATTGAATGGAGCGGTTGCTTCCCTCTGCACGACGAGCAGACGGACATGACCGATCTGGACGCGGCTTATAATTTTCGTCGATTAAATTTCTTCAACGTAGAAACAATTGTCAATAAACATTTCTTTTAAGTCGGTTGATTATAGGATTGCATACGACGGAAGTTATGGATTTGTGCCTTCATTAGGTATATGTTATATCTATTAAATAATGCTTAGGCTTATTTTAGAACCGTAGGCTACACAGTGTTTTAGTTGTCCAAAATTAACTGGGGGGGGGGGGGTCAGTAATTTTGTACAGATTACCAAAGTACACAAATACATGTCAAATCCCTGCCGTTAAAGAAATTAAAAACGGTGATTTGTAAAAAATGTTACTGTAAAAGAGAAAGGTTTCGTTTTGTCTTTATCGTAAGCTTCCCCAGCGGAGTCTGGGGCGGAGCCCCAGCGACCAGCGCATTTTTGGCTGTGTTGACCTCAAATGGAGCAATTTTTAGGCAGTCATGACCGGTCGTCCGTAACTGCATGGACGCCGTGGTTGGCCTGGACTGCCTCGCTGGACATATCGGCACATCGAGACTTTTTATTAAAGTCTTTTTCTTCTTCGTCGCCACCATCGCCGACGATCTTTCGCTTGCTTTTCGCGAATCCAAACGCAAACAAACTCATTTCTCTGCAACTTTTCAAGAGAAACTGGACGATTTAACATGCAATCAGTAGCTGACAAACAGGAAAAGGAAATACGTTGAAGAACATGAACATTACTACCCGCGTCATAAATTATAGGCTGGTGTCTGGTTCCCTAATCCCTACTCTCAGTCACGCATTGTATCGACAAGTATTGCAGCCAATTAGCCTAATTTGAGACACGAATCAAGATTCATACGAATATGGACGAAGGGGCCAAGGAACTGGGGGGGGTCAGAAGCTGACCCCCTCAACACATATTTAGTCACTTAACTGAGGGGGTCAGACAACGAACTGAGGGGGTCCAACCCCCCCAACCCCCCCGACAACTAAATCACTGAGGCTACATCGCGGGTACCGTTGGAGCAAGTCTTACAAGCAGACCTTCGCTTTAGAGTAGCTTCCTGTCTTGAAGCAATTGAACGGTAGGCCTATACATACATACAGTGATACATAGGCCTACATACATACATACATGCATACATACATACATACATACATACATACATACATACATACATACATACATAATACATACATAATACATACATACATACATGCATGCATACATACCTACATACATGCATGCATGCATGCATGCATGCATACATATACAATACACAGTACGTAGTGCGGTTGTACACATGCAAACGCATGTGTACTACCGCACTAAAGTACCATTTCATGCGTGCAAGGGTACTTTAGGATAGCCTAAGTACCGGCCAATAATTCACCGATGACCAACATAGGCTATAATAGGCTATAGGTTTTACAACGCGTCAACGCTTAGGCCTATTATAATACAGTTCGTCAGTGCCACCGTGAACACCAAACCAAACCGTTTGAAAAGCAGTAACTCTTAGCCTACATGCTACTGCCAGTGACTGCAGGCAACAGACTGATGGCCATAGAGTCCCCCATCCGCATGGGCGGAAACCTAGGAGGGACAGGGGGCGGTCTTCCAAATAAAAGTGTTGGGGGACGGCCCATGCATTGGTCCCCCCCCAAAAGTTGGGCGTGAAGACTAAAAAAAGTATTTGGAATTTTTTTGGGCGGTGAAAATAGACATTTTTCTAGACTTTTTCGCTAGAAGACTTAAGAAAGGTTATCAATTTTCAACTTATATGGCGAAGAAAATATACATTTATACAATTCTTGACATTTTTTGAGGGCAGATGGCTAAAAAAAGGTCACCAACTTTATGACGGTGAAAATAGAATTTTTTCATGACTTTTTGGCCCGATGACTAAAAAAGGTCGTCAACTTTTTGGGGGGGCGGTGAAATAGAAAATTTTTCTTGGGGAAAATGTCGTCAGAATTTTCGTCCGTCAAAAAATCTCACGTAGGCGTATTTCCTTCGGCCACTCGTTCGTCCCCCCCCCAAATCTCCACCCAGGTTTCCGCCCATGCCCATCCGCATGGATGAATGTGCAATTGCTGTGCATATACCATTATTATATGATTCCGCTGTTTATATAGACTTCTGCAGCTGTACATGACTGTATAGAGCGGTCAATTCCTGGCGTGGAACCCGACGCCGACCTGTAATAGACGATGCACGGCCCCATCACAATATGCGGCAACGACGACCAATACAAAGACTGCTGCGACCGACCCATCATGCACTGCGACCGACCCATCATGCACTGCGGCAATCATCGACCCATCATGCATTGCGGCAGTTGTTGCGGCGCCCGTCAGAGCTACTAAAGTCAGAATGATGCGGAGGAGAAATCCGAGTCGACTGCCGGCCTGATGATGCTGCGGCTGCTGATGCTGCTGCTGTTCGGTGCTTAGTTGCTGCTGGTGCTGCTGCTGGATGGTCGTATCTAAAGAAGAGCTTCTCGGAAGTTTCGTTCAGTTCGTCACAGTCATCATGTATGGAATTGCTCAACTGTTCGTCGCCTGGTGCTTTGGTGGGGGAGTCGCTTCAATGGCGTCGTCAGAATTGTTCAGATATCGCCAGAAAGGTCGGTACTTTACTAATATATTTTAATGGCAGCAGTAGTAGTTGGTGGTAGTTGTGGAGGTGGTGGTGTTTTGTGGTTGTTGTGGTTGTAGTAGCAGCAGCGATAGCAGCAACAACAGCAGTAGTAGCAGTAGTAGTCGCGCATGTTTCTTTTTACCCGGATGAGTTGCAAGCCCACTTTATCCTGGCTTGAGAAAGGCTCAGACTTTCCTAAGATACCATGAGACGGAATTTTTAAATTATAATACTGTATATATGAATAGCCTAATTATAGGCCTATAATAATATAAGTCTCATATACAGGGTGGGCCAAAAAAAGTGAGAACACCTTGTAGAATACTAGTTATTTACAAATATAATTCAATTAATTATATTGTTTTCATATATTTTTGTTTGCCAAGCATTTAGCTAATCAGAAATCATGTTCAATGTGTCCTCCTTGCTTCTCAACGAGTTTTTCTAAGCGTCAACGCCACTCGTTTATGATACTACATGTCAATAAAACGCTGTCCCAGATTTCTTCATTCTTCGAGGTTCGATTATTGCCAACTTGAGCTGCTCAACTGTGGTAAATTTTCGCGGAAGGTAGACTTTTTCTTGCAAAGCACCCCATATGGCATAATCTACTGTGTTTAAATCACAACTGTTCGGTGGCCACATGTCTGGCTCGATGAAGTTAACATTCTCCTGGCAAAGAAAGTTGATTGCATTTCTCGCTGTATGAGATGGAGCTCCATATTGCTGCTGTAATGTCCAGTTATGGCGATCACATATCGCCTTGTCTCAGAACATGTCCACAATAGTATTCACTGTTTACTTTGGCGCCTGGTTCAACGAACACAATATTAGTTTTACCCATTCGAGACACACCAACTGATATAAAAGATACCGCGCGGCTGAAGTGGTCACGTTCTCGTATGAGTCGACTTTCCTGAACTTACATTTTTATTTGTTTCAACGGAATAAACAGTTAACTGGAGTGGCATCGGTGAATGTCTTTTCGTCGGTAAACCAGATGCTTCGATCGTACACTTCTCTCATTAGGAAACCGCTCAAGTAGCTGCCGACTGCGTTGCAAGCGTTTCAAAGTGCCATTTTCATTGAGCTTCTGCCCGATTACACGCTTGTACATTTTGAGTTGTAAATTTTGCTTTAAAATGCGTCGAAATAAAGACATCATATAGCTAAATAGGTAAGTAAGTGATTGAGCAAACAATTTAAGCTATTTTGGATACAGTGAAACAAGCTTTGATGCAATTATACTACTTTTTACGCGATGTTCTCACTTTTTTTGGCCCACCCTGTAGACCTTTAATTAAATACATGTAGCTCGCAATGCTGTTATTTGAATTATACATAATAACGATTCAATCCCTGTCCGCTTATCCATAATGTGAAACAACAGCATCGGAGTGCACGCGGTTTTTGCTTCTGCCAATTTAGCCAACGACACGCGGTCTTTGAGGAAGCGCTATATAAATGCAGTGAACGAACGAATGGATTAACAAACGAACGAATGGATTAACGAACGAACGAATGGATTAACGAACGAACGAACGAATGGCTGACCGATTCACTAATCAAACATGAAGATCCTGCCATTCGCTCATTGCCTCAGTCTTCTTCTATTCTGCCTTCCCTACCTCCTCCTCCTCTTCCTCCTAGTCCTTCTCCTCCTCCTCCTTCTTCTCCACCTTCTCTTCCTCCACTTCTCTTCCTCCGCCTTCTTTTCCTCTTCCTCTTCTTTCTTTTCTTTCCCACCTCCTCTTACTCTTCCTCCTATTCATCTTCAATCTACACCTCCTACTTTACCTTTCCTTTTCCCCGTGTCCTGATTCCTTCTCCTGCTCCTTCTGCTCCTCCTCCCCCTCCCATATCTCCTCCTCTTCTTCCTCCTCCTCTTCCTCCTCCTCCTCTTCCTCCTCCTCCTCCTGCTTCGTCTCCGCTTCATACTCCCTATGAGGAATCGAGCACATGATGCGGAACGAATGAGTCCCGATTGAGCACGTAACAATTCAGCTCCTCAGTCTAATGCTCTGTTGATCGTCTGCTCTAAGCTGTCTTGCGGGCTGTGCATCTTCGAGGGAGGCGTCTATTTCTATCCAAACCATGCAGTCAGTAAGTCACTTCGGACTTCCGTAATGATGATGAAGATGATGATGACGATGACGACGATGATGATGACGATTCGCTAGGCCTAGGCCCTAACGATGTTCTTGATCCTTGCCCACATCTTCATTTTCATGTTTTAAAATGTTAAGACAGGGGTGGAACCTTAATTAGCCGTAATAATTGATGTATATTGCTTAATTATTGGGTCAGTGATTCTGACCAGTAGGCTACTTATGGGATATAAGTATAGACTATAAGTTGGAGAAATTTGTTGAAATCCGTGGATACAAACGGTGTCGTGCATGGACTCTTTTAATTGGACGAATCGATTTGGAAAGTCTTTGGCGAAACGCGTCGTCTGCTGCGCATGCGTACTGAAGCATCAGCTGATCGAAAAGTCAATAGTAGGCTACAAAGAGAATTTCGATGATGGCGGAGTTTACGTCGTTTTGGTAGGGCCTACTGGTAAATCGTCTTCTGCTTATAATATTAGGCGTTTTTTAGTTGTGAAGTAGCCTGAAATTGCATGGTCACGACAGATAGTTTGTCATAAAGTTATCCAATAATCGGATCAGTTGTTGGTTTGGTCCATAAATAGTTAGACGTTAGACATTAAGAGACGAAGTCGGAGTCAGGAGCGTTACGAGCATCATGTGAACTCTGAAAGTCACAAGTCCGTAGACCTAGACTTGAGTTGCGAGAAGACTGAAGCACGCCAGCACGGTTGTTGATCGATCCTCTCGAGATGGTAAGAGTTGTTGTGGACGACGAGAAGCATTTGATGTTCGAGGGAACTGAATAATATTCTGTGAAACAGACGCGGCGATTCGCAATATCGCATGGCGAGAACAACTGCCTGAGCAGCCGAACCTATTTGGCAACAGGTTAGGCTTGCCGTAAACAGTAATAAGAGGTGTGCAATTAGGCCTACTTACGCTATCATTGTAGTAATCATAAATGCCATGATCACACTACCCATTTCAAGAAATCTTCTCGGAGGTGCTATAATAAAAAAGGTGGAATAGATGAGTTTTCATTTTGAATCCCGCTGATGACATAGGCTATACAACCAGAAGAAACGGAAGGTCGTGTCCAATGCCATAATTATGCCACTTGACTATGTCTATCAACAGCTTACGCTGTGTAACACTTTAAGTATAATTATATGAACCTTCAGAATTATTGTGTCACAATTTGGAACTGTGTAGACACTGTAGGTATTGTCTGCAGTGTCGTCTTGCCATAAGCTATTCTTGAGATGACAATGATTTAAATTGGTCAACTTTGGGGGCCAAATCCACCGTAATCCGCAGGTCTACGACAGACCGAAGCATTCTTTTTTGCTGTTTTTTGTTCAAACGTTGCACCATAGACAATAGGGGAAGACGGGTGAGACTGTTCCATCAAGCGATTCTGCTCCACTGCAGAACATTCATAATACCCATAACGCTTCAATGATATCGATGCCCTATACTATATTATATGCGCCGCCGTTCATACTCGTCCACTGACGGTGCCTAGGCTAAAAGGGCCGTCGACCAGGTTGCCCCGCTTCTTCGTTCCACCCTCCTTCGAGGGAAGACACATTACATGTCAGCGTTGGTGTACTTCGGGTCGTGACACTTGGTAAATGGGAGAGTTGGTAGATGGACGGCAGCCATGGCAGCTGCTGTAGTATATCCATATATATATGGAGTATATATAATATATAAGGATATATTACAATGTAGTATATATATATATATATACTACAGGTCGGTGGCTGACGTTTTATTTATTACCAATAAAACAAGTTGGATCGCCTGGTCTTCAGGTGTCAACCGTATTTATCCGGACTTTACCGAATGAATCAATATATAGCAGCCTTCGGGTCTCTTCGGGTCTCTTCGGGTATCTTCGGGTTGTTGGTTTTGACCGCCGATCCTCGTGTTCTCGGAAAGTCTTCTTCCTGGTATTCGAATGTCCGACTCGTTTGGTTCATTCAAATCCATATTTAAAAATACCACCTGTTCCGCGAGGTTTATCCCGACGGTTGCAATAAATTTATTGTTAGTTGTTTTCTGTCTTTTTAACAGTGCCATTCAAATCGTCAGTTATTATCACTGTTATTCTAATCATGATCATAATTATACTAAAAAATAACAATAATAATTTTTATGATCCTTTTAATATCTTCAATAAGCTTAATTAATCAACATCATTAACAAGAAGTACAATTAACAAGGGAAGCAGTAGCTATTGTATTAGGCCTATATATACTCAAGACGCAATGGCTTGAGGTAGATTCAAATCTGCGACTCTCCGGTTGCAATACACAGAACATACCACTGCGCTAATCTACTGTAACACCGCATCTAAAATCGGCAATCATATTGAACAGAGTTTGATGTTTAATATCCCGTTTCTCTCGCAGGTCTTCCACAAAACACGAGCCATCTCTTCTCACCGCTCTCTTCGAAGTTCCCTCAAGAGGGCGGCAACGTTGAATCACTGATCGAGAAGCTGTTGCTAAACGGCGACCTCATCTCTGCGGAGACCCTGTGGAAGGCGGAGATGGATTCCGTCGTCCAGGCTCCCACTCCAGACTCCTCCTCATCATCGAAGAACGCATTCGTCGCCAATCCAATCAACTTCAAGACAACGGACAGCTTCCTGATGACCCGTCTCGAACTGACCGGAACGTTCAGCATCTACTTTAAGCTGAAGACGACGAAGCGTGACGGGCTGCTGATGTACGCCGGTCCACTGATGCATGACCGGCAGGACTTCATGGCGCTGGAGTTGGTCGGCGGGATCGTCCGGTTTGTCTTCGACGTCGGAACCGGAATCAGGGTCGTGAGGTCGAACCGGAAGCCGGAGATCAACGACAACGAGTGGCACGATGTCGGCATCCTCCGTCCAACCTTGACGCAGCACATCCTACGCGTGGACGACTCCGCCAGACCAGATCCACTTCCGGATGAAGCGGGGGACTACGACCTGAGCGATGAGTTCTACGTTGGAGGTCTCTCGCAGCATCTCTACGATGAGCTGCCGAAGCAGGTGAAGTCGAGGCATGGGTTCCAGGGATGCTTCGGGTCGATCGACCTGAACGGAGGAAGCCAGGATCTGATGGAAGACGGGAGAGCCATTCTCGTCGAAGGGAATATTGTATCTGGGTGTGAAGGTAATCTAATCAAATCTAATATAATTTAGTTTAATTTAATTTAATTTGATTTAATCTGATCTGATCTAATCTAATCTGATCTAATATGATCCAATCTGATCTAATATGATCTAATATGATCTAATCTGATCTGATTTAATCTAGTCTAGTCTAGTTTAGTCTAGTCTAGTCTAATCGCGTCTGATTTGAATCATTCTAAATCAATCTACATCCAATATAGTCTAATATATATAAATCTATTTCTAATCCAATCTTGTGTAATCTTAATCAAATCTAATCTCATATTGTCCCATTTAAATCAACCTAATCAAATTTAAATCTTTACGTACATCTAATGAATCTTGTACAGTCTTCTCTAAGCTAGATCTGATAGATCTTTGTATATAGTGATATAGTCATTATAGTGATCGTAATGCACAAGACACGTGCAGGTGATGATGAAGCCTTACGTGTAAGTGAGACGTCGTCATAATCATAATCATGCATCATCAGCAGTTGTGTGTGGGAAACGCTATAGAGATCTCAGGGAAATTGATCAGAGAAACAAAGCAGGTATAATAATAGTTCATGTATACCTGGTCGATAAACAGATTGAATAGGTAGACGACTCTTTGGTTTGATCTTAACAGGATTCGAACGATTGCAATTGAAATCACAGATTTATTTAACGACTCTTTAAAAGATCTCTCCTTATACATGCTCTCCAATGACATGACAGAACAAAGTCATAATCGAAAGATTATAGGCCTACAGACGAACCAAAGACAGACCATGGGACACGTTTGGTTATGAACTTGAGCTTGCATTAGATTATATTATTAGACCGACAGCAAAGCTTACGTAAACCTCTTTGATAGTATAGGCTTACAGGCAATTGAAACAAACAGATGGTCATCTGTTCAGTATAATAATCATAACGAAATGGTCTGTGAGGAGAAGCACTTTCTCGTCTATAGATACTTCCCCTCTGGGTTATGAATATACCATGCACGGCGATATGTTCTAAAATCGTCCCATGTTAAATATCTGTGAGCCCATGCTATTAAGTTTAGGCTATACGTTACTAAATGACGTTGTTCTAAATCGACTTACTTTAATAGGCTACCAGTCGTTCTTCCATTTTATCTCCCGATTAAATGTCCTGACCTTCATTCTGGAATAATTATAGGCTACTCAATTTATTTACTTCAGCAATTTTAATTTGTCCTCAATAACAGACCTCTTTGAAAATCGGGATTTTTTACAAGAATTTAGAATAGATAGAAATTTTTATAACAAATTAAACTTTTGAATTTCCAACACGCTACTCTAAGCGCTTTTGCAGTACTACCACTATATAACAGGCTATGTATAGAGTCTGTAGACTCGTGCATTTATGTTATGTACATCATTGCAGACGTGCGTCTTGCGTGCACTGCGTGCAGTCGGGTAGAAAAGCCACAGAAATGTTGCATGCTATTATTCTATAGGTGAGAAATTAACACGTGTGTGATCGGGTGTGCGTGCATGTGTGTGCGTACGTTCGCGTGTGTGCGTGTGCGTGCGTATGTATGTGTTCCTCTCGTTCACATTTGTCAATCAAGCGAAGCCAGACGTTCGGGGTTTCCCTGTCAAACTGTCTGCTCGTTATACCTGCTCCATTGCAAGAACGGCGAACAATTCTTCAAAGGTACAAAGCAACCGCACGCTGCGTGAAATCCACGAAACAAACAGACCTGTTGTAATTGTGATTTATATAGCGCCCCTTCCAGGGAACATCATTATAGGCGTCTCAAAGTATAGGCACAATGAAACGACGATTACAACTTTAAGATACAAGGGAAAGAGGTAACAGATGAGTATAATAATTATGTCTCAGGTTGTTAGACAGCCTCGTCCAGTAGCATGGTCAGAAATGGGTAGAATAGCCTACATTGTAATTTGTAGAATATAGGCCTACAGGTTCATTTCATCCCGCCATGGTCTTCACTCCTTATACCATCCAACGCCCAAGCATAAGAACGAGGCCCATTTCAGTGATGGGGCCACCATTATAAATAAGTGGGGGCAGGTCATTAAATGACAATTTTTGACCTGTCTATTTTACGCACGACCCGCCTTATGATCAGCGAAAAGTTCTCTGGAGTTTCAACATCTTCTTCCTTAGGTTTGATTTCTTCGACCTGTTGAATGGCTGCCAACTGATCCTGACGCGACCCTCTGAAATTTTACATCTGGCGCCGCCACTGCCCCCT